>OX638360.1:15739007-16016529 GCA_951812935.1 Hermaeophaga mercurialis
GCGTCGAAGTACGATATATCCGTTATTATTGAAATTACGAAAAAAAAGTTTTTACAAAAAGTGTAGGCAATCTTGAGATTCACATTTTAAAATTAGTTCCAAATATACAGTGTGTTCAGGAATGCAGCACCAGACAAAAATGTTATTGTTTAAAATATTTTTACATTTTTATAAACCTCATGCCGAGCTAATTTCATAACTTGATCCAGACCCCGAATATCAGCTTTTTACCATTTGGATAAGAAATCGAGGCGTGATCATTTGTTATTTATTTTCTAATTTCTATTTAAGATATGATATAAGTAACATTGAATCCGTTCTTTGGTTGGTATGCCTTGCTAATAATTTAAAGTAGCAGGAGGTTAAACAATGACTATTATAGTCGTTATATTTCCTAATTGGAGTTACCAGTCTCATAGACTATAAATAGTGTCACTTGTTCTTAGAATAGGCATATTGTTATATTGGTAATAATAAATAATAACATGCCCGTTTGAATTAATGGGTAATGGTTAATGACAATTAACTTAAACGGTTATCTATTAAAAAACCGCATATTATAATTATATACCGAGAAATAAAATGGCAATTCCTATTTACAATTATTATTAAATGATCATGTGTTTATGAATAATTTTAAACACCAATTTTCGTAATTTATGGCATATTCCCAAATTAATTTTAAAAAATTATAGGTTTTTCAGAAAACAAAATATCAGTTTCTTAAAAATTATAATGCTTCAAATATTGTGAAATGTTAGTGAATTAATATTTTCAAATTCTTTTTTTCTGTAATTTTTAAAAATAAAGCCAAATCATTATTCTGAGACTCCGCCCACATATTAAAATAATCTAAATGGCCTGATTGAACATAATTAAACTGAAATTTCCCATTGTTAATGATACACGGCTAACCTCAACTTTTAGATAAGAATTCCAGTATTTCTACAAATTTACAACTCTTGCACAATTTGTAATATTAATTATTAATACGGCATGACGTCATGAGCTAATTTGTTTATATAAATTAATAAAAGGGAGGCGTTTGTTTCAATAATTTTGATAAAATAACAAACAAAATAACGAACGATAGGTTTATCTGTATATAGTTTATTTTTCAATAAATTTCTGATTTCCTTTTATGCTTTTACAGAGAGAACCATTTCTCATGATCTAAGATGTCTTCTTGGCTATCGACCACAATAAATTGTAACATAAATGAATTTTATTAGAATATTTGAATAAATTGTGACACAAGTCATATTTATTTATCCATTCTATGCTAAGAGGCTGAATTGGATGTCTCTGACGTCATTAATTTAAATGGTGACGTCGTACTAATTTAGTGTTAACTGATTTCTCATTCGACTAAATGACATCAACTGAACATATTGAGCATCAATGACATCAGTGCCATCCATTTTAATTTTAGGTACTGTTTTCTTGTATATTCATAGACATCTTCTTAAATAATTATATTAGTAAATGTTAAATAAATACTAATATGTGAGAGAAATTGCACCGATTATTTTTTTATTTTTATATATCGCGACTCTTAATATGTTTTTACTGTATTATGAAGAAGGACGAATACTAAAAAAATATGATAAATAAAACACCTACAAAGGAGAAATATAAAAGCAACTTTAAATTGAGTTAGTTCTCTGAAAAAAATTAATGTAATTTTTCCGAATAAATTAAGTAACTTTCACACAATTTTATATATTTTTATATAAATAATTATGTGAAATTACATTTGACATAAAATTACAATTTATAATATATAAGAAAAATTACTATGTGAAAATAGTTAAGTTACCATAAATATTGCGTGAAATTAAACTTTTACAGAATAGAAGTAATATTTTAGGATAAATTATGTAACTTTTCACATAACTGATAAAGTAAAATTAAGTACTTATTGAAATTTACATATTATATAAGTTTATGAATTATAGTATGTAAAAACTGCTTGTAGTGCTAAATATATTTATTATGCTAGTAGATGTTGCTTAAATAGAAGTAGCTACTGAAGTTACCAAATTACAACCTAATAAATAAAATAAGGGACAATCCATGTATCAAATTTTTAGAATGTATTTATTTTAAAAAATCGAGATAATATTGCGCCAAATGATTTTAATGTCCGTAGCTTACATTCAGCGTGGCCCAACTTGACATGAGGGTTTTGGACAATATTATCATCGTAGGAAAAGAAAGGTCGATTTTTGTTCCGAGCACTATTACTTCAACCTTAGACCAGTGGGGAGAACAACCCATAGAATTTAAATAGGGAATAGGGGTCGAGTCGCATATCGTTTGAAAGTCCATTGATTTCTCCAAACAACGATATGTAGTTTTTTAAATTTGGATAAATTATTTACAAAAAAATTATATTTTTTCACAAATGAACCTTTTTGTAACTTTGACATTTACAAATAATTTTTTGTACGCCACTGTACAGTTTTTTTTGCAATTTATTTGCTACGATACTTTAAATTACTTTGTTCATTTTTTCCTCTTTGCTGATAGGAAGACTAATACAAAATTTGATTTTACATTATGTATGCCATATTACATATTTTATCATGTAACTATACAGATTGCTGAAAGTTACATAAAATAGAGTGTAATTTAATTACATAAAATAATAAATAAATAAAATTGTTTTTGCAGTCTTAGAAATTACGAAGTAATGGTAGTTCGCTTCAAATGAATTAAATTGCCAATTAGTTCAATGTTAAGTAAATAGGATACTTGAAGAGATAGAAGACGTATATGATCATAAAAAAATTATATTTTTAAATTAGAGAAACCATCTTGGTTTGAAGCAGTGGCGCTCTGGGGCGATTTACAAATGATTGAGATTTTACTTGCAGCTAAGGAAAACACAGAACAGACCTACTGGGACTGAAATCTGAATATCCCATCAATACAAATACCCAAATACAAAAATCATATCGAAATTCAATTTTAATGATCTAAAATATTTATATAATGGGTATAAATAGTACCATACGGCTATGTTCATAATTAATTATAGTTCAACTAGAAGTTTCCAAGCCATTGTCTTGGCAGTATTTCTTATGTTCTATTTATAATGGACTCCCTACTGGAAAATCCAGTTGGTAATCATTGTAGAGAGTATTTGGGGCGATCGTATTTATTTACCTGTATTTTATTTTATACGTATTGATAATGACACGCAAATTAAGAGAACTAAACAATTAAAAAATCTACTTTTATTGCATTTTTCGAGAGCGTGCATCTTTTTTTACCGATTTTATTACCTAATAGTCGACAGGTAAATTTTTTGCGGTAAAATGGATCAAAAATTCAAATTTGATTGGAGAGGACCATAATTAAAATTGTTGTGACAACACTGTCGAAAATAATTAAAATTTATTTGGAAACGTGCTAAAGTAGAAGTGGCATAAAGCTTATGACGGTTTCAAATTCTTGTTAAAAATTGAATAGAGAAAAAAATTATGAAAAATATCGATTTCATCAAGTCTTTGCGGATGTTGATATTAAATTGTTCGTTCGATTTCTGGGATGTATTTATAACATCTGTTGAAAGAAAAATAAAAGTGCCTGCCATTCGGCACGTCGTTGTTTTTACAAAGTTTGTTACACTTAGCTTTAAAGACGTGATGTCGAAAATCCGATAACTATGTAAACGGCTAACACAACTTCATGGGTAAATAAGCAATGATAAATAATTTATAACACTTTATATATCTTTGTTTACTAATGTAGTTACGTCCGAAAATAGACAACACATTTGTTAAAATACAAGAAAAAGATTGAAAAAATGAACATTAATATTCCATGTTTATATAAATAAATTAATTGTTTCAACTCTTACTTTATGGAAATTATTCATAATAAATATGGAAAGATAAGTAATACTTATCTTGAATTTTCAAGAAAATGGTATATTGTCAGATACCTAAACCTAGGTAGACCTGAATACATATTAAAACGCTTTGGAAGACTGTGGATATTCAAGATAAGTATTATTTATTTAGTATGATTAATTATTAATTATTTTTATTTAAAAAATGTGTTTTCATTAAATTCTGTGCGAAGTTTACATTAGAATTAAACAAATTATATTGTCGAATATAATAATCTCATTTTAAAAAATGACTCAATAGTCAGTAGTCAGCCGGTCTGAAGATAACACCGAATTTTCTCCTCTATGAGTTTTCAGTCAGTTTTGTCACTCTTTAAGTTCAAAACGTACACGTTAAAAACTACTGTGGGGTTATACTTTTATAAACAAAATTTTTAAAAAAGAATGTTTCATTACGAAATAATTGATTAGCGCAGTCAGTAAGATATTTCTGGTTATATTTTGAATTTTTAAAAGAATTTTTTTAAAAAGAAAGTTCATTTTGAAATACTTTAATCATAAATATTTAGTATTATTTTTTTCACATCGCTATTAAAATACAATTGACGATCCAGTATGTACTAAGAGGTAAACCTCTTATCATACCGTCGATTTTATTATGGGATAAAAAAATTTCCACACTCTGTATCCGTAAATAAAAGTTTAATGATATCATGGATACAGGTCGGATCTTCGACATCACAGATTCTGTGTCAATTTTATCTGATGTTACGTAATTTTGTTGATTTCTTTTTACTTTTATTTTTTAAATAGTGTGATTGTAGAAAATGTCAATTATCACGTGCGAATTGTATATTGTGCAACAAGTGGGGAAAGTTAGACTTTTCTCACGAGTGTGCATCAGCCCTTAGAGCGAGTGTGAAATTACAAGAGTGAAAAAAGTATTTTCTCCACGACCACTAATGGAATGTGTTAATTCCAAAATCATTTTTACTAATGGAATATAAACATTCTCACTCTTGAGATAGAATATTTATTCTTATGTGTTTTGCATGTATTTTAGTTCCATAACAAGTGATGGAATGAATATTCCGTTATTGTTCTAAAAAATATCGACAGCCATGGATGTCAAAACTGTCAATGTCAGATGTAAATGGCGCCGTCGTAATAACAAATTTTTATTCAAATAAAATTATATGAGTGAAAAATCGAGTAAAATTGTGGTCGTGGAGAAAATATAGTATGTAACTCGGTTAGAATAACAAAATTCGATACTTGTCCTCACGCTCGTTGGCGCTCGCATTCGGAATGTTCCACTCGTATCAATTTTTTTTCATTCTAACCTTGTTACAGAATGTACTATTCCACACGTGTTGCATACTATACTTTATCTACGAGTGCCAATTAATATGATTTAACTTGCAGTCACAAAAACGAATGAAAATGTTTATTCACCAGTTGTTACAGTACGTATTAGATACATATTTTATTCAAATCGTGATAAATGAGTCTACAATAATTTATGGTCATTTTTCAGATAGTATATATAAAAAGAGAGATGCATCTGTAAAGTAGGAATGGTATTTTGCAAACATGTTGTTGCAATCTGCATATTCGTTAACGAAGAAAATAACTCTTTCGAAAACTGTCACTCCATTGATTTGGAATCATCCACCTGTGCATCTATTCTTGACGGTAATAAAATAGAACATTCCCCAGGGAGAATTTTCTACTTTCGTAACATAAAACTGTATTCTTGAGTTTAAGAGAAAGGAGCAACTAGGGAAACATGGTATACCATGTTGCTAAGTGTCTACACCAAGAAGAATAAAGAATTTTTGACATTTGTTCCTAGCGACGTTATCAAATCTTGTCTTCAATTTTATTTGTATCTGAATTCTTTTGAGAAAGTTTTGTTTTTATTTCTTTGACTTGTATTAATTTTATTAGAATAGCGTTTGCTAATATTGATGTTTGACGCAATACAAGCTGACATACAGGGTGATCAACTTATACTCCGAAGTTTAATATCTCCGTTATCTTGAGAAATAGGAAAGAATGTTTTAAATAAAAGTTATAGATAGAGTCAAGATAATCATTTTAATACTAGTCCCAAATAGACATTGTGTTCAGGAACGCAGTGCCAGATCAAAGCTATGTTTTTTTAAATAGAATACCCCATATGTTTTTACATTTTTATAAACCTCTTGCGAGCTAATTTCAACGATATATCACACTTCTTGTCTATTATTAATAAAGGTTCTACAGCGACTTGAAAATCACAGTTTTTTTTTAAATTAAATATTTGTAGCAGCCAAACCGTTGAAAATCAATAAAAACTGTTTACATGTCCCTATCCTAACTTTTCAATTTCTATACTACGGCATTAAAAAATATTTGATACAGTATGATTAAAAATCAGATGGGATTTCAAATTTTTCCATTCCCTTCCATTAAAAATACATAACTTTCATATATGAGTCACCCTATATAATACGAAATAATTTTAAAATGTGAAGCTTGACTCTATCTATAACTCTTATTTAAAAGATTATTTCCTATTTCTCAAGATAAAGGAGATATCAAACTTCGGAGTATAAGTTGATCACCCTGTAGATGATTCAGAAGAGGAAGTGAATGTAAGGCGTGAAGTTTTACCGAGAGTAAATCCATTTGAAAAATGATCTAACAATAAATTCATAAAATTATTTAAAATAAATAAGCAAATGTGCATAGAAAACAATATTCCAGAACAATCAAATGATATGGGAGTTATAGATTTTGGTACGTATGCTGTTGATCCTGATCAAATTGACCAAAATCCTGCCAGAAGAATTAATCCTGGTCTTTCAGCTGGAAGGCAGTTACAGCAAAACATTGCCGTTAACCATTTTTAATGTATTTAGAAATAAAATATAAACATTGGTTTTGTATTTTTATTTACATAAAAATAAGAAAAATAAAAAATCATTCTAAAATTAACAAATAAAACAATACTCAGTCTCAACAGTACAAGACTAACATATATCAGTCGACAGTAGGTTCTTTCACCCCATTCAAAACCATAAGACAGTTTTAGTTTCAAAATAAAAATCGCTGTCAGTTCTCTTAGTATTTCCACGATTCCCCAAAAAATACCCTTAGATGTATTTATCCTATCGCAATGTTTCTATCGCCCTAATGAGAGAACAGATTTCAAGAATTCCGATTTAGTATTTTCAGTAGAAACACCACCACTTTCTATCGGTTGTTCTATTCTATTACTGTCAGGAATAAGTACCCTGGGCCCGAACTTACAAAATATTAGAAAAGTAGCACATTAGAATCGTTGTTCTTATATAGATATAAAAAAATACGTTTATGCCTTTGAGGTGTGCAGAATATTCATGTTGAAGAAATATGAACGTTTCTTGATATGATTAAGTCGGAAAATAATGCACTGAAGAAAAAAGCCTGAGAACAAATGAACGAGAAGCAAGATGGAACTAATCGAGAATTATTTACTCATTTATTCTCAATAGTAGTCAAATTATCTTTAATACATATCATGCATGGAAATCTGTGTTAAATGAAAACGGTAGACATAAATTGGCAATAGTTGAATGTGCTTCAATCTACACTAATTTTTATCAACAAAGCGTAGTAGTAAATCAACAAAAATTGGGTCGACGTATCTTTTTTAACTTTAAATCATTCGAAATATTTAATTTGGTTTAAAAAACCACTAAATAGAATCACTAGTTACTAAATCAAAACTAAATCACAAATCGACTTTAAAATATAGGTGAAGTGGGTGCCAAGCTACAAAAAGGTTCCTATTAAACTATATCAACTAAAGAAATGAAATGCGATTTTCATTACAGTTGAATTCAAACTACTTACAATTAAATGTCCATTTTCGTGTCCTACTTCGTTAATTATCCATTATAAAAATAAACAAAGTTTTGTTGATTACTACCAATACTTTTAGCATAAGAACTCTTTCTCGAATATTATGACCACTATTTAACACAACTTGAGGTATCTGCCAAACTTTTTTCGGAGAAAATAAATTCTGGTAATAATTCTAGAGTGATCTAATGCTGCTTTCCTCAATTTCTAGTGGTGTACTATCACTATCTATTTCTATTTTAAGTGTTTTTAGAGAATTTTTGCAAATATAACCGAATCTGTCAAAAATCTGTCTTTTGACGTTTAGGTATGACACAGCAAATCTTAAATTTTTGTTGATTCTGAATTTAAATGTACATAGCGTGGGATACTGTTGGAAAAAAAATTTCCCACTGAATGGGCAATTTGATATATGAGAAAAAAACATTTCTTAGCACTACTAGAAAAAATACATTTTGCACTTGTTGTACAAACCAGTACTGATGGAAGTGATTCAATAGCTTGTGCAAGGGAAAATCTCTTAAATTTTGAGAGATATAAACAAGTGATGATCAGATATTTTAGACTAATATAAAATTCAACACAAGAGATATTTTTGAAGGGCATGGTCCGTGGTGGAATATATTTTTTAAATCCTTTCCATGTAACTAAAGAAACTAATAATGTTCAACGATAAGTGTATTCACATATCGGATTTTTCACGAACCAATTATTTGACCACTAACTAAAAGATAGTTTTACTTTGTGACGAATCAGATCCCTTAAAAATGTCTTCCATGTACGGTTTTCGTAATTATCGTTGAAAAAAAATAATAGTTTTTTTTTATGAATAAAATACGTATTCCAAAATGAATTGAAAAAAGTAGACAGCAACTAAGTCTCTGTAGGCCTATCGAGGGTTTTCTTAAAAAAGAGACTCAGTTTTGCTACTGATGGATGTGCCAGATGATCCAACTAAATATATTGGCCTTATAACCAGAAAGAATGTCGTAAAAAAGGTAAAAAACCTCTTTAAATCCTGGACAGGAGGATACAATAAGGTAGAACAGTAAGCACCCTTTTCTAACTACCCTTCAACCAACCTGAACATTTCTCTTATTGAATGAATTAATGGCCTGTGCAAATTTCAAGGTTTTATTTTTATTTTTATTTTAATTAACAATGCTAGAAGAGCAACGATTTATGTTTATTAGTTTTACATTACTTTTTATTATAGCGATATAATTAACAATAAAAAAAACTGCATTGTTATTTCTACAAAAATATTTTATCTACACACTAACAAAAACATTGTTTTATATTACAGAAATGTTCATCTACTAAGTTATTTTTTTAACAATGCCAATCAAAATAAATAATTCAATAGCAGTTTATATCAAGACATTAATTAAGAGAACGAAAAAAACAACATGGCAAAAATGGATAAAGCATAGGCGGAATAATCATGTTTCTAGACCTTGAACTGTAATAAAATAGGTAATCGAGATGATTTAATAAATGAATAATTGTTCCTCGATCGCAAATGAATGTGTATATCAGATATTAGATAACATATTTTTTTATATTCAGATCTTGGTCTACCATCTAAACTCGCACAGTATTTTTCCTCTCAATTTACAATTTTGAAGGTCATCTTAAAAATTCTATTCTTCAAGTGTTTAAATAATTAATTATAATGGGCTCATTTAATACACTGTTCTTCACCTAAGCTCCATCGTCAAAAAAATACGAGTCTATTATCATTAAAATCGGTATAGGTAACTAATTACGATATTTTTTTATATAATTATAAACTAGTTTATTTAACACGAAATCTAGTTAATTCATTACTATAGTATCAGTTTGAATTGTTTTTAAGTTAACTTAAGGAAGACTTAAGTCTAAAACACTATTCGAGATCTTACTTACCCTCTTTCTTTCTCTATTGAAAACCCTTCCCATTGTAGCACGTCCATTTTTTTCTTCATTTTCGCTTCTTTTCTCTTAGCCGCCTTCTCGTCTTGCTTTCTTTTGTGGTAATCGCCGGATAATAGATCTATTATGTCGACAAAGGCAGACTGATCTATTTGATTCTTCTTCATGTTCATTTCTTGCTCCTGTTCTTCTAATTGTTTTTTGTACTTTTTTGGAGGATACCTTAACGTCCCTACAACAAAATTAGGATACCAGATATCTACTAAAAAAAATAAAAAATACACTAATGTATCGTAGGTGTACATAAATGTCGAAAGAATGTTTTATGGATATATATATTTTTACGAGTAGTAAATTTTCCAGACGTGTCGTGTCCTGTCGGTGTCTTGAAGATGGTCCGATTTTGACCTTAAGTTGATAAGTCAATTTTTGGTAATTAAAAAATGAAAATGAAGTAAATTAAATTACTTTCGACCAATTGCATGGGCTTTGGACAACTTCTAAATTAAGAATCCACGACCTTTCCCATATAACAACATCTAAGTATAGTATGTTTACAATGAAATATAAAAAGATTCTCAATTATAGCCAAAGTTTATTTTGGACAATTAAATTGTAATGATAATAACCACGTGTTTATATTTTAAATCGTTTCCTAATTTTAAACTATCATCTATTACTTTTATGATCACCTTCACGAGGATTTGCAAGATTTATTTTTAACTTTTATATAGATACACAATTAAAGTAAGTGATAATAAAATTTTAATTGTTTACAGATTTTGAAGAAAAAATATAATTTGCGGATCTACTATGTGTGCTTTTATAAAAATCGTTGATTCATTTTTTTTATTTAAGTTTTTAATAAAATTTTGTAATCTCTAAAAAAAATAAATCAAGTAGATTAATCTTGAGCTAATGATAACGACTCATTTCACTTATCAGGGAGGCTATTCAATATTTCAAAATGTCACTTTTATGAAGTAATATTTTTAGAAAAATTATTGAAAATACATATGGTTAATGGTTATTTATGAACCAAGTCAATAAAGTGCTTCTTTATCGAACCAGTCTGAGATTATGAGCCGAGTGATCGAAGTGAGCGAGGCGAATTGGTTAAAGATATTTTACTGACAAATTTTTATTACCAGTCCCAAAAATTTATAATTATTTTCTGTAAATAATTCGCAGCAAAACGTTTGCTGTTAGCCAGCCGTTCAATTACGGCCCGAATCCAATAGTGATTCCCATTTGATTTGCTACATCAGATTCTGTCAAGGTTCTACAATGTTGTTTAGCAAATTAATTGAAGGAATAACTGCAGCGACGGAATTGTTCAAGATTACAAACGATGCTATTATTAAGGCGAAGCATCTAAATCGCTAAGTCTTGGACTAAATATGGTTTTGATAGTAGTTTTTCAGGTAGTTCACTATATAAAAACCAGTCCACTGAAATCAAGATTGTTCTCTGTTCGATGTGAAGGTATGACAGCTGAGTTTAAATTAGCTCAGCAAAAGGTTTATAAAAATGTTAAAATATACGGGGTATTCCATTAAATAAAACATAACTTTGATATGCTAAGAGCGTATTACCTTACAAAATAGTTTGAAAATGTGAAGCTTGACTCTATAACTTTAATTTTAAATATTATTTCCTATTTCTCAAAATAACTGTGATATCAAACTTCGGAGTATAAGTTGATCACACTATATATATATATATAGATATTCTCAACATGTTCCAAATTAGAGGGAGGTTGCAGAATTTAGAGTCATCTACCTACTTAACGTAAACAAAATAAATCCGTAAAATTTAACTAAAAAGTTTGTTGTGGAATTGTACTGTAAATGATCTAGACGTATAAAAAATATATAAACCTAGACCCACTATGACGCTCTATATAAAGACTATTTATTCATTTTTATTTAAATACATTCTTTCATTACAATATTGCACTTACCATCATCTCCAAAAGGACTAACAGTTATTTTTTTCTGTTTCCTTGGTAAATCTTGAATTCTAAATTCTTGTGCTCCGGGAGTAAAATTTGAACCTGAAAGAGAAATTTCAAATTACAATTACATATATTTTTAAAACTCATCTCTTGGATTTTTATCTCCCATTGTTATGAAAGTGGAAAAGCTATAAAGGGCTAAAACTTATGTTATTCTTTTGTAATGTGAACGTTTTTGTTTGGAATAAAACAAATTTCTCCTTGTTGTTTCGGCTTAAAATTGAAAAAAAAATAATTAACGAACATACCTGCTTCCAATTATTCCTTATAACCTAGGTCAACATGCTATTAAAATGTTTTATAATTTATTCCGAACAATGGAAAATGAAGTAATAAAAATTTAATTATCAAATACCTTGGGTTACGATCAAAATATCAATAATATTTTATGCATGGATAATTTATTATTAGATCCCCTTATAAGCAAGTGTACATGTAAAAAAAGTCAATCCTGTTATGTACTAAAAAATTACTATAGATAGTAATAATTTTTGTAAATGTTCAAATACTTATTACAATTTTGGCGCCATATAACGGCCATTCTCTTCTTTCTTTTTATTAGTTTTTAATTTTTACTCTTTTTTAATACACTTTAATACACTCACATTGTTATTCCTCCTTCCAAAATTCATCATATAAAACGTTTTTTAATTTTTTTAAATGTTGAATATCTTACTCTTGAACTAATTATTGTACCTAATTATGACAATATTATCCTTGCCAAAAAATAAAAAGATTATTTTATTAAAGAAACATCACTCAGCAAATGTCGTTTTTATGTCTTATCTTTATGGTCTCTTCCATATATACAAAACTAGCCCAATTACGATATTTGTCGTTCAATAATTCGAAAAGTTTAAACAAGAGGTAAAGTGAAGTCAATCAAAATATCAGGTCAAAAAATATCTCGTACATGAATGTTTGTTTACCATTTGTATGTGCATTCTTATTGTAGTTGATACCTTAAAAACAATGTTAGCTTTCAACCCTTCTAACATCTTATTTTTAGGCCAACTTTAAAATGGTACTGGTTCTTGTAATCTACAATTATAACTTTACAATCGTAATAAAATTTAGTAAATTTGGAATAAATTAATTTTCAAATAATTTCTAGTAATTCTCTGAATTCATAATATTATCTAAGTAGTCACTACACGCATCCTTTTTGCCACTTTTGAAAACCAAACGGGCATTTTAAATAAACGGATTTTTATTTCCAACGTATAATTATTATGTATGTTGACAACCTCGCCTGTTTTTTACTCGATGTAGCCAATTCGAGAATATAGAAAATGTTTATTTAAAGTTCATTTCAAGACATTTCGTAACCTTGCCATCTGCTTGGAGAGTACTCTCAGTTAATCTTGTAAATTCTTCATTTTAAAGTAAAGAACAGCAGGGTCGTACATGAATGTATGCCAGGAATTTAGTGACTAGTGATGCTCAAGGGCTGATATTTAATTTTTCAAACATTTTTTTTAACCAAGGTCGCCACATATTACTTTCACAATCAAATGTTTACAATAAACTAAAATTCAGTTTCAAAATAATCCTCCAGTAACCCCAATTTTCTCTTCCAGCAATATATTTATTAGGGGTTTAAATACCAACCTTCTTGGATTAACGACCCTCTACCGAGGGATTTACTAATAGTTCTCTGAATGCAAGTGGAAGTCAACGAAATATCTTGAAATGAACTTTACTTATTATTTCTTTTATTAAAGCTAAATCCAATTTTGTTTAATAAAATACTACATTGAAAATCTGACCGAAATCATTGGGATCATATTTTAACAGTTATATCGGGTTTTTCGATGTGCATTTTGTAGATCTTACAGGAAGACAACAAAAAACAAGTAATGTTAATTTTTTTAACTTGTGTTGGTCATGTAAAGAGAGCGATGAATTCAATCTAAACAAAATCCTTTCTTTTCTTGGTATTGTATGTACAAGATACTTTAAATGAAATAATATGTTCGGATTAATCACAAAGCCTTCCCAAATTATAAATTTATAAATGAATGATTTATTTATTTAACAATAGGAATATCCTAATAAACTTAGACCTTAAACATTAACAATTCAACAATATACCTAAAATTAAGGGCAAATTGAACTTACCAATATCATTTTAACTGTACTTAAACAAGTCACTAAGAAGTAGCTATTTATTTTTCATAAACAACATTAATTTTTACTTAAACAGGTGTATATTTTTTACAGATTTTATATCCTGATTTAATTTATTATACTTTTTTAATCCACAATAAAATTTTACACTAAGGAAGATGAAAATTATTAATTATTAATACTACTTCTTTCATACTTATGGATTATATTCCATAAATGAACAAATTGAGCATAATAAGTTGGTAACATATTATTAATAATTTTAGGGGCAAGGGCCCAGTTCTATAGTGGATACGCCTGTGATGCGATAACTATAGTTAAGCAGCGTTCAGCGCGGTTAGTAGTTGAATGGGTGACCACCAGCGAACACCGTGGTAATATGCCCGTACAGCCTGCAGCGACTAGTAGCATATCACAGCTCGCAGGCAGTATACCAAAGAGCACGAGGTATAGTGGATATATGCCGTTTTTCGGAGGAAACGTTAAACTGTCGGCCCCGAGCCCATGGATGTTGGACTCGTTAAAGATCCCTACCTCGGGTTGGAATACCTGACGATTCGCCAAAATTTCCGGTTAGGTTAGGTTAGGTTAGGTTAGACCCTGGCAGTCGCAACCATCATTCAATAAAAAATACCATTTCTGATTTGTACAATCTTTCACTAACTGATTGCCATTATAATACATTGAGCATAAATGTTATGCTTGTATAACGAATGCACTTAAGACTGACTCTCAGTCCCCGATTTTGTAACTTTTGTAGACTCATAGTTTTGTTCTGATCCCAACCAAATACCAAGGTACTGCTACTAATCAAAATATGGTTTAATTATGTCATTATAAATAGTAATCTTAGCCGCAGTGGAGATGATCAGAAACTAAATTAAACAAATAAAGCTTTTTAGCAATTTTTTGCTTATCTAACACAAGTCCCAAATATTTAAATTGCGTTACAAACTCTATTATTTTTCGTAGAAAATGGTGTTGTCATAGCTTTGGTTTTCAATACGTTTAACCTTAATTTATTTAAAAATTTAAACAAAATAATTGGTATTAGTTACGTGACCAATGACTGATGACAAAAATAAATTTGACAGTGACAAAATTAGGGCTACAGAAGTAAGTTAAGGCATAAAATTTTCTGTTGATTTTTGACTTGGGGTTCTGGATAGATTTTATCATACTGTAGTATATTTTTAAATCATAAAATTATTTTTTTAAATATACAGGGTGTTTCAGTGGGAAAGGACCTAACTTTAACTGTAGATAGGCATCACTTTGTTGGTTCCAAATAACCTATATTTAATGGGTTTTCCACCCTTTCTAACTGAGATACAGGGTGTTTTATCAATTTGGCCTATTTGTTTTACTGCTCATAACTTCCGAATTACTCTGTATATTATTTTGATATTTGGTACGCGTAATAACCTTATCTAGAGAAGCATTCCAAAAATTGAATTGAGTTTCTATTTTTATAATTACAGACTCGAAAATGAGACTACAGAGCTGTACTTAGGACGTAATCATTTAATATGTTTCGAATGTTTCGAACGTCTTGTATAAGGATAATTGAAAACTATGCACTTGCTACATTTGTAGA
This sequence comes from Hermaeophaga mercurialis, assembly GCA_951812935.1. Classification (NCBI taxonomy): domain Eukaryota; kingdom Metazoa; phylum Arthropoda; class Insecta; order Coleoptera; family Chrysomelidae; genus Hermaeophaga; species Hermaeophaga mercurialis. Next base: position 15,754,416 of record OX638360.1, read on the forward strand.
TAACAAGAGGAGCTTACAAGAAATAATTTTCTGGTTCGGAATAAAAATACTTATTTCCACCCTACACGAGGTATATACAATATACAATAAAAATAAATTAAAAATAATAAATGCTGAACGATTTTTAATGGAGAGTAAATTAAGTACGTACATAATAAGATAAACTAAAAATGTTTTTAATTTAAAATTATATAAAAATCCGGAAACACTTAAATGACTTTTTGGTCAATGAAATTATTTAGTGAACACTTCATTTATTACAGTTAGAATTAATTTTCAGAACCTCCTAAACGAAACTGATATTTAAGCGTAATTTAAAATTGTGATTAATTACATATATGGCACGAAGAACATTCTAAGCTGCATTTAAGTATAAACTTAACTTAAGATATTGTTCCAATAGGTCATAAATCATTATTTAGCAGAAATTTGACAAAACCGAAAATGGTCAAAAAATGAAATGTACAATATCTTTAGAGATAAGTAAAGTAATATGCTTTCTTTTGTGTTTTAGTATTGAATTTTTGATGATATCGGACAGATAAGAGGCATTTAAAAATAATTTTTGGGGATCTTTCCTAGTTTAGTTTAGCAGGGTCTATTATCAAAGATTATGAATATAAAATACATGAAAAAAAATGATAAATTGGAAATAAATTAGTAGGATTTAGTTGTATTTATTTTCGGTTATGGTCAAATTATTTTTAGAAATTTTTTCAACCTCTGAAAATGATCCCGAATGAGGAGGTGGATTTTTTTAATCCCACTGTCATAATGCATTAAACAATGAAGCATTTCCCAAATGTTAAAAAAAGTCAAGAAAAACCCCCTAATTTTTTTTCATTGTTATATTTTAAAATAAGAGAATTTGTCTGACTGGGAATAAGAACGCAAAACTACTGCAATCTACTATTATAGTAGCAGTCAAACCGTTGACAATCAATAAAAACTGTTTACATGTCCCTTATCCTAACTTTGCAAGTTCTATGTTATGGTTTTAAAAAATATTTGATACAGAGTGATTAAAAATCAGATGGGATTTCAAAATTTCTAATTTATGCCTTCAAGCATATAACCATATTTTTTAAAAATATCGTTAAATATTCAAATGATCATCCATAGCTATTTTTTCGCTAAATTGTACATTGTATTGTCTAAATTATAAACTCAGTATTAATTCATATCCGTTCCAGATTTCAACAAGTAGGCATCTACTTATTATCCACCGGTATATTCTCATGTTTTATGTACCTGCTCTTTGTTTAATTTTAAATCTAGTGAAAGTGAAAAACCGCGCATATCATGCTAGGCTAGCTGAAATAGTCGGAGTTAAATATATTAATTTGTTTTTGAAAACGTTTTTATATAATTCTACATGTTGTATATTTTCATAAATTTGCTCTCGTAACCGTATCTTTTGCTGGCTTGTCAACTTCCTGCACGCATCATTTTTAAAAGAATAAAATAACATCATTTTATTATCTGACATCACTTTTACACAGTGTTTGTTAAATGAAAAACTGTAGTTCTTTAACCTCGAAAAATCAAAATAGTTTTACTGTGGGTTGAGGAGTGACTTATTATTTTTTATAATCCTTGTGCCATATTCGATCAAGTGTTGTAAATTAAAATAATTGAAAACAATCAAACTCGAAATATTTTCCAAAATATATTTTCATATCATATCCAATCCCAGTTACCACATTTGAGATAATGGATAATCTTTAAAATAATAATAAGCTTTTTTTATTAAACAAAGAGTATTTGATTCGATGTACTTGATTTGCAATTGTAAAAATTATGAATACTTATTAATTCTACACATATATTACTTTTATTATATAATTTTCGCCTTGTCTCCACCTCTACATTGTATATTATTGCGAATAATGTAACTAAGTTTCTTCAAATTTATATACAAGTTGTCTTCCCAATTCTGGAATAGATAAATCTGGTGACTTCTTTAAAGTATGTACTATTTGGCAAATCTAGCTCTTAATTTCTAAAAGTTAGAATGAGAAAGTATTCGGACGACAAAGAGGGTAGTTTAAGCTTGGGTAAATTGTACAGTCGGCCAGATGCAATAGAATTGACCAGTTCAGTTAAGTATACTTTGTTTATCGGACTGGATTGATCTCTTTTGCTACCGCGCATCAAAAGGCGTGGCGACTTCATATTCAGAGCAAGATTTGCCAAGTAATAATAATAAAATTTAGCATATAAAATAGGTTAGATAAGCAATGATTAATGTATATCTGGGAAGTTATCTGATTTACGGCATTTTCTGTTAGAATGTTGAATTATATCAATATATCAAATTTTTATATCAAACTAGTTCAAATTAATGTTTCACTCCTACTAATCTCACACATCTTCTCGAATCCAAGAATCTAGATATAAAATTTTGTATACTCATATTAATTGTATAAAATTGAAGCTCTGAAAAAATACAGGGTGTTACTATATTCGACCGACAACGCTTTACCCCTGAGAGCTCTCGTTAATTGATGAATTTTGATATGGGAACATAAACCCTTAAAGGGCTTAGTTTCCGAGATACAGGGTGTTAAAAGTTTGAAATCAAAATTAAAAATTTGTCATAATTCAGAAACGGCTCCAAATATTTTTTTCAAATTTGGTGACCAATATGCTCTTTAAGAAAGTAATATTTTGACATAAACTGACTTTTGAAAAATTTAACCAGTGGCGCGCTATCAGGGTTTGTGGCAACTTTTATCCCCCTATCTTTTACGCCACTGGAACAAATTTTTTTTTTTAATTTTTTTAAATTCTCTGTTCATTTTTAGGTAAAAAAGTAATAACCTTTTATGGAGCTAAAATGAACGGTGTTGTAGATATTTGATTCTGAACAAAAGTCTGCAAGTACTTAGATAATTCACAAATTATGATTTGTTGTGTAATTTGCCCGTCGACGTTTTGCTAAACAAGTAAGTATTTGCTTTTAATCCATACTATTAATTCGATTTCGAATAATAACTAAGCGTAAGGCGTTAGTTGAAAAAAGAATACATGCTATTTCTGAGATTTTCTGAGAACTTGATAAAAGTAAAAATCACAATAACGCAAAAGCTATCAAAATTAAATTCAAACAAATGTATTAGAAACAACAATAACAAAATTGACAAAATTACAATAGTTGTTCAAACTGTCGGCCGTTTACTTGTAAGCACGTTCTACACCGTTTTCTCATTGAAAAACGTGTTTTTGAGGATAACTCCGGATTGGACTGAATGAGTTCTGTCGCAGCTTGAATTCTCGCTATTAGATCTTCTTCAGTTTCAACGATGGTTTCGTACACTAAGGACTTCATGTAGCCCCAGATAAAAAAATCGATAGGGTTTAAGACCTTGGAGGCCAACATTGGAGTCCACCCCGACCAATCCATTTTTCTCTAAATCGTCTGTTTAGGAAATTTCTAGCACTTGCAGCAAAATGAACAGATGCCCCATCGTGCTGAAACCACATGTGTTGTCTAATATTTAACGGTACATTTTCCAACAATTCATCTAACACTTCTTCCAGAAACCGCGTATAAATATCTCCATTTAATTTATTTGGAAAAAGGTAAGGCCCGATTAAACAATCCCCAACCATACCCACCCACACATTCACCGAAAATTTATGCTGAAATCCACGTTCACGAACAGAGTGTGGATTTTCTTCATCCCAAACGTGACTGTTTCTGGAATTAAAAATGCCTTCCCTGGTAAATTTGGCCTCGTCTGTATACAATAAATAATTTGGGAAATTTCGATTTTCACGACACATTTGTACATACCAGTTTGAAAATTCCATAGGTACCAGAAAATCTCTAGGTTCTAATGCTTGAACCCTGGTGAATTTGTAAGGACGCAATATTTGTTCTTTTAAAACTTTCCATACAGTATTATTGTCCACTCTTAATGCATGGCCTAGAGTTCGAGTACTTAAAGATGGATATTAAACAACACATGTGGTTTATGTCAAAATATTACTTTCTTTAAGAGCATATTGGTCACCAAATTTGAAAAAAATATTTGGAGGCGTTTCTGATTTATGACAAATTTTTAATTTTGATTTCAAACTTTTAACACCCTGTATCTCGGAAACTAAGCCCTTAAAGGGTTTATGTGCCCATATCAAAATTCATCAATTAACGAGAGCTCTCTGGGGTAAAGCGTTGTCGGTCGAATATAGTAACACCCTGTATAAATAAAATAAAAAAACTTAACAAAAAAACCAAAGAGTAAAATACCAAATACAAAATAAAAAAAAATAAAAACTAAATCAAAGAGCCTAAATTCTAACTTCAAAAGTAGTAGTACCTAAATAAGAGAAAACTGCAACTTATGCAATATTATCAAATATAATCCCTAACTCTAAGTTTTGTAAAGAGAGAACTCGAAAATAATTAAGTTAAGTAACCAATGCCAATAAAAATCATTACACACATATACAGTTTAAATTAGATTGGGTTTTATTTCAATAAGTCAAGATAAGAAAAATTCACGTAAAATGTAAAAAAACTACAATAGCGTTTTTTAAATAACAAGTCACCAGGTACGAATTCTATTCAGGTAAAAACTTACACGTGACCCGAGATGCGAATTTTTCATGAAGATTACCACTTTCTCTCGGGTTTAAGGGTAGTTTTGTATAACAATAAATCACTTCCTGTTTGAACAAAAATAAAATGAACGTTGAAATTTTAAATATATTTAGGTAAAATTTTTTAAAATGCACTTTTTTTAAAACAAAGTTCTAATTCCTACTGTATCTTTAATACGCCTTGTTTTTAATTAAAATGAATGATATAAAATGGCATTATTGGACTTTATCTCAGGTGGCCAGCATGGTCAGTAGATTTAATTTTATTGGATATTTACCTGTAGAGTTTATTAGTTTAACATTTATTATCCCATTCTCGTTAAGATATGGCAGTTTTATATTAAAATATTTGCAGCTAAACCAGCTATAAATCAGGATGCGTTATGCAATGTTACTAAAAGATAAAATTTTGAACATGTAATTTCAAATTTGTTTCTTAATGTTTAGAAAAATATTAAGATATGGATTTAAAAATATTCTTATATATTTCTATAATATAACCATAATCTAAAATAAACATTGACAAAAAAATAATTCATTTAGCATGAATAAAAACAATGCAGGATCAAAAAAGGAACCTTGGAAAACTAATAACATTTTAAATATGATTTTATCTACAAGTCCAAGGAACATTTTTCAGATCATTTTAAAAAACCTGAAATAATAAAAAGATAAGAGCAACTAAAATAAATCTCTCATAGATATTAATTCATGACATATGATTAGATCGAAGATTTTGAAACTGTCGCCAAAGACGCTGACCCTTTCAAATAATTTGAAAAGTTTATGTGGCCGTTGACGTTTTATATTGATTATAGTCTTTGACACATTTTCAAAATATTAATCCCGGCCATTCATTTTTGACAAATGTCAGCCATTGTGTGCAAACTGTATAATGAAGAGCACCTGTTGCACGGCAATTTGAAAATGTCCAGATTTTTACCTGATCGATCAGCCCCTCGGAAAAGGATCGAATATTATGCAGAGGATGTGCATGGAAAAATACCAGACTAGGGTAGAGACGGAAATGAAGGGAATAGAAGGAAAATAAGCAGAGGGATTCAGCTCGAATTTCTGAAATAAATTTATAGTTGAGTCAACAAGAATTTTGTTTATTCGCATCAGGTTTTTTATTAAAAAAAAAACAGCAACAAATCAAATTATTGAATGAAATTCTTTAATAGTTCCAATATATTAACAGTATTAACAATATTAGAAATCTTTGTCATAAAAAGTCAATGTGTAAGCTATGAATTTACACACATAATTAAAGCACGAATATTGAACACATTACCTATCCATTTCTCTTCTACTCATTTAATTATGCATGGTTTATTTTTACTTTATTCATTATATATAATTTTCTCTTCTGCTTTTTCATTGATGAGTAGAGAACCCATATTTAAGACACATAACTTTTTTTTTTATCAACAAGATGAACGTTTCGAAAAAAAGTATCATTAAAAAATATATCAAAAATAACTAAGCTAAGTATATTGTCACATATTAGTACAACTATTATATGCAGGGTAACGCATTAGTGTGGCAAAGCTCGATTAGACCGCTGTTGTTGAAGTTACGAAAAAAAAGTTTTAACAGAAAGTATATGCAGTCTTGAGATTCACATTTTAAAATTAGTTCCAGTAAGTCTGTGCCAGACCAAAGTTATGTTTTTTTAAATAGAATATCACGTATGTTTTTACACTTTTATAAACCTCTTGCCAAGCTAATTTCAACGATATATCACACTTCATATCTATTATGTTTAATAAAGGATCTACAGCCACCTGAAAATCACATTTTTTTAATTTAAATATATGTAGCAGCCAAACCGTTTAAAATCAATAAAAACTGTTTACATATCCCTATCCTAACTTTTCAAATTCTATACTACGGCATAAAAAAATATATTTGATACAGAGTGAAAACAGATTGAATTTCAAATTCAAAACGAGAGACAGTCCTTTTTACCAAACTAAATTCGAAAACATCCGTTTGTGTACATGGTCTTGCGAGCACTTCAATTTTTGAATGTATGATAAATCAACAGTTAAATAGAAGTCAAAGAGTTTATTTAATCTTTCCAAGTAACTACAATTAATGGGAACCACGACATGAAACTGTCTATTCTATCAAAGCTATTTGCAACAGCAGCATTTTTATTCATGTAGTTTATATAAATTTGAATAAAAGTTGTGTCTTTAAAATGAAGTAAAGAAGCTTAGTCTGTAAATACAGCAGTCATAAGAAAACATGATCAATATTACACATAAGCAGGAATATTCACTAAGAGCATTACCAATTGCAGATCTTCTCAACAGTAAATAAGTAATACTTTTATTTTTGACAAGAAACAGAAAAATCAGCCAATCAATACGTGCATGGATTACGAAATATAACATTTATTTATACTACAAATAGCAGTAACACATAACATAACATAACTTTTAAAAATCAATACAGCTTATCATATAAGATCAACAGTACTTTTTTGTATGTTCAAGCCCTTGTCATAGCATTTTACCCATTTGCAAATTCATTCAGAATAAAACTCAGCCACCTGAGAATTCAACCAACCTGCCACAGCATTTTGAAGTTCCTCATTGTCAACGAAATGCTGTATCCAAAACCAATTCTTCATATGAGAGAAGAGATGGAGCTAAATCAGGGCTGTAAGGGGATGATTAAACACGTTTTATGCACTAATTTAAATGGGACGTCTTTATTCATGCCCCTAAGTCCCGATATGGCTCCTCTTGATTATCATCTCTTCACCACATAAAGAAGCGATTTGAGGCACAGCACTTCGCTGGCACTGAGAAACTTCAAAATCCTATGACAGGTTGGTTGAATTCACAGACAGTTGGGTTTTTTTTCAGAAGGAATTTGCAAGTTGGTAAAATGCTATGATACGGGCTTAAATGTACAAGGTGACTTTTTTGAAAAATAAAAAATGTGTTGTATCTATGCGGCTTTTTTGATTACGTCAAAACGGAGGTTACTTTCCGAGTCGCCCTCGAGCATCATTAACGTAAATTCATTGTGTAAATTCAAAATTCTGTACTGTGAATTTCAAGGATGAATTATCAAAAAAAAATGTAGTTTATTTAATACACATTTCTTAAAAATAATTTCTTTTTCTTCACACATTATTTTTTTTAAACGGTTCTATTATTATAAGAGAGAATGGATTTTCAGTTAATTGCACTATAATTTGAAGTAACTACGTGACTACCAATTATTCCAAAATCGTATAAATTAAATTATCCTGATTTTTTACGAATGAGGCATGAAGTACGCCCCTGATGGATAGTTGTTGCTATCATAATATGTTTGTATAAGTTATATATACTTCCTAATTGTGCCAAATTCAACTGTTTATATTTGCTTATAAACGATGATCTAAAAATGGATGTGGCAAGTCTAAACGTACAACATACAAGTATTGGTACAATTTTTCTTCATGACTTTACTTTTTCAAAGGGATCTTCGCTTCCATAATAATAGTTCGATAAATTTTATTAATAGCGATCTAATTTTAGGTAGTGGCTGTTTATTAAACCAATGAAGCCATACGACATTTAATTGCTTAAGTTACTATATAGAATATAGAACGTACCAAAATGTATTCCGATTTTTACACCTTTGACTACTTTAATATTTGTCAACTCTTCCGCACAATAAAAAAGAGTCAAAAATACTGTTGTTTATGTATGTATTAAATGAAGTTAATAAAATAACTAAACTATTTAGACACGCATGAAACAAAACAAAGACTATAATATAAGCACATCATATTTTCAAATTTCTTGATATTTTATTACCACATTTGGCATAGTTTACCAGTCCAGTAAGAACGAAATTGTATTGTGTGGAATTTATTGTTTAAGTTTGATATAAATTAAAATATTATATAACTTCGTGCCAAGACATTTGGCATTGAACTAGTAATTTGGAATAAAAATCCTGAGATATGGTCAATCTTTATCTTTGTATTTTTGAGCTTATTCGAAGCTACTTACATCAGCGATTTTAAAATTCTGTAAACACATTACCATATTTAATATTGAGATACTTTAGCTTTCGTAGTATTCTCGATAATTTATCAGTTAGCCTATCATTATTTTATTTCTAGCGCATTTTTTTTGAACTTGGATGTCGGTATCAACATTTTTCTCAATTTCCAATATTTTTAAAATTTCCATTGATAATCTTTGACACAAATTGCCGACATAATTGTAAAACTCTCTCTTTTTTGAATGATTGTATTATTTTTTCAAGAATTAGGAAACCTAAATCTCTCAAGATATTTGGCAAAAGTTCAATTTTGTGAAAATATTTATTTACGAAAGATTAAGTAGATTTTTCAGTAATAAATAATTTAATTGTATACGGAGTGGTACACTACATACGGAAAGAAGAACCATAACCCTTTTAAAAAATAATAAAATACATTATTATCCAACACTGATAAGTTATTGTGTATTATTGCAATTTAAGACAAATAAAGTTATAATAAATACACATGTAAGTCAATAATTATGATATAACTCAGACAAAATAGTTCTAATCTTCTAGAATAGTTGCCCAACCCAACATTTGCAAGAAGTTTTGCGGAAGATGTTTTGTGTATAGTTAGTAATATGCTACACTGGATTTTCTAAACTAAAAAAATTTACAATTTTCAATAAAACCTTAGAGAGTGTGTAGATTCCAACACATAGTTTTATTTTTTAGTTCAGCACGTTGCGCTTCTTCAATAATATTTTCTAAGAACTGAAATACAATTTTCTTTTTCAGCATCAATTTGTACTGCGTAACTAGGATCCGAACTACATAGAAATAATCATATCCGAAATATGATTTGTCATTATGCGATTAAATCATAATTTTGCAAAATTTATATTTATGTGTAACGGTTTGGTTGCATAACCCAAGGCCATTGAAAAAGACCCAGAAGTATTGTCAGATCTGACAGTTTCCCAAACATTCTCCAAAACATCAAGAATAGTCTAGAAAACCTCTAGAATTTTCTAGAATCTTCTAGAAAGCAAGAAAAGCATATACATAGGAGGTAACTAACAGATTATTAGTCATGAAGTGCCAAAGTCCGTATAACCGAGGTAATACCACTGTTATTCATGTTAATTTGTGATATATAATTTTATGAAATCTGCAACAAATTTCAAATTTGAAAAATAAAATATGGAACTTGCAAAAAATTAAAGAAATATAACAGAGAAAAAAATCTAGGTAGTTTACCTGGAAGTACAAGTTATACACTTTATTTAAAGGATCTACTGATAAGGTACGTAATGGATAAAACAAAAGCACTTCGTTTATTTACCACCTATATTAAATTAATAATATTAAATCCGTTCCTGGTACCAAAGTGGGGACAAATGTCACGTAACCAAGTGGTATTTGTTATGTTCCGACTACAGTCCCTACAACTTCATGGAACCTCACGGCTACGTTGTAGGAACATTCCCTTTAGTAGTGTTCACTTCCGTTATTTTCCATGTTTTTCATATTTCTGAATATTACTTATCTCAACTTAACTTGTTATTCCATTCACTAAGGTTTCCATAACATCATTCTTTTAATACTTATACTTAATATGGCGGTATAACCAGAATTGATAATATCTAAATAATTCATGTGTTGTTCATATCGGACACAAAATTTACAAACAAATGAAAATTTATCGTAAATTTTTGAAAATTAGGTTTAATAACAAATATTTAAAATATAATAACACATTTTCTTTCTTTTTTTATACATCTTTTTTATATTAGTACCTATAAATGTATAATTGGAGAAAGTATATTTAGATTCTTTTGTTATTTTATCCGAAATAGTATTTATATTAACACTTTTTGAACTTTAAAATAATGGTGTGATTCCATATTTTAATTTTTTAAATGGCGAAAATGATACCTATTATCTCAAAGTACCTTTTGCTACTTCTATATTATATTAGCCATCTACAAGGTGGCAAATTCCAACCGTTATGTCTTTTAAGGTATTCGCTACGATAAAATAACAATCGGAACCATCCTAATGGAACTGTATGGTAGCAGTTTCTACTTTGCTACTACAAAGATACTGATAAAGTGCAGTACGACTTTATCTCGCCACCAAGATTCCATTTGCCACTTTATAAGTACATTTACAAAAAAGTAAATTTGAACCAAACGCTAGTTAAAAATTTACCATATTCATACGTTTTGAAGAATAAAATACTCTCTATATCCTGTTTCATATTGAACTAGACAAATAAATATTTTGATGCTGAAAATATCTTTAAATTCTTCTTATTATATTGTCAGTGTTATTCAGTTTGTTCTATTACTTATGTAAAAAATTACAAACTATTACGAAAGAAACTATAGTCATGCAACTTAACAATGACTTCTGAAAAATTACGGATTCTCCAGCAACCAATATTTTTGTCCGATACCTAAACAAAGTATCGATATTTGAAAAATCGATTTTATTTATTGACAATTGACATGTAGGTGTAGGTTAAATTAGAATTGTTAGATGGCTTATTGTTGTGTGTAATTAACAGATAAATTAAGTTTCGCTTGGTTGTTTGCTATTTTTTTCAGTTTTCTATAAAAAGTAGATGAAAATCTATCAGACTAATTAATTTGGAAGCCATTTTATTAAACTTGATGTTACAGAACTGTAACCGTCGTGGGAGATCTCTTGGAAGTAAATTTTGAACAGGAGTAAGTGATAAGGGTGGAACTTTTCTTGTTTAAAAATTCTAATAATAGACGACGGACTTAGTCCTGTTGTTGCTGCCAGTTGACGTGAATTAACTTCAGGATTTTCACGTACTGGAACCAAAATTTCATCTTCTTCATTAGGTGTGATTTGTTTCGGACGGCCACCCAGATTATTATTATGAAATGACCCAAGCGACAAAATAGATTTGCAAAAGTTTTGTAATTTAATTGCCTTCTGTCTGGATATAACAATTCATACCTTCTGGCTGCAATGCGACCGCAAAAATGTTCTTGTGCGTATACACAAACCATATCCCGCATTTCTTCATTCGTAAAATGATTGCAACGAAACATTTCAATGGAAAAAGCTTTAAAAACTGCAACAACACACTATAATATCACAGCAAAAATAATTCACTGACAAGAAATTACATTTGCCAGAAACAATTATCTGACACTCCAAAGCACACTTTTCATAAATCACTAAAAAGTTTCGTCAAAAAAGCTACACTTAATTTCTTCATCATGAATCATTCACGTGGCGCCCCCATGTATCAAAATGTGGAATAATACATAAAATAATATTCCTTGTCCAAAAACTAGGCCTCTGTGCCGATTTCGATAACAATTGATAAATGTATTGAAAAATGTACTGTACAGAAAAAAACGAAAAAAAAATTCGTCTTTAACGCCCTATATCTTATTCCACAGCAATATTTTATTAAGGTATATTCTGTTCTATCGCCATATTTTGGTCCAAATAATCTGCCCTAAGCCTATGTCCCAATAGTTATGAATGACCCTGTATACTTTAAATATATAAATAACCGGCAGATAAACACCTTCCAAAATCAAAGAACATACTTTTACTTCGTTTTGGGTAACGCACGTCTATGATTTTCTTTATTATTATGTACGTTATATTTTAAATCCTCACAAAAAAGTACTTTTCAAAGACTTTTATTTTTGTAAAACATCCTATACCTTTAGTTAGTTTTGAAGCGTAAACTAAAGACAACAAAATGAGGACAGGAAGCTCAAGCAATGATAATTCATTAATTAGAATAGAAGAAGATCCAGAAGATTTACAGAATGAACAATGATTTAGAAAATCAAAGGAGAAAATTGAGAAATAGAAGTGAAATTAAAGACCTGCTAGATTTAAGAACTTTATCATAGAAGTTTGTACAACTTTTAGAAAGAACAATGAACTGTTAAAGTACAAAAGTCTATTGAGGGACGTCAATAATAATAAATAAAATCGTTGCATTAGATGGTACCAAAGGAAAGAAAGTGGATGCGGATATACAGCTATATTATTAATTAAAGAATAATAATAAAGAAAAGTAAAAATGCGAACAAACCTTTACCCCAGTAGCAAAATCTGCACTAAAATACTAAAGTTGAAGAATTTTTCATGAAAAGACATCTTATGTGAATACCACGAACTCTGTTTATTTATAAACAAAGAAAATAAAACTTTTCTAATACCCGATCTCTTTGTAGACGATTAGAAGAAAATAAGAGTTGTTAACCTTACCGTCTAATAACAAAAGAAAAGCAATGAAAAAAATTTAAATCTCAATTTTAAATTTCCACTCACAATGTTTACATCGCATTTTGTGTATTCTACCTACTATAAATCCATAACAAGAATATTTATACTCCCAGCAAACACTAGATACAACAGTCTATTCTGAAGCCTGTAAAAACAAAAGTTTATTACCCTATATTTTAAGAATTGGGCAATAATAAGGCTCGTCTAATATTCAGGAAATTAGAAATTAGTCGTCTTTTTCGTCAGCAATTATTTTTCAAAAATAATAAAATCCAGAGGTAAATTTTCAAACGACTAGAGTTTACATCTAATCAATAAGTATATTTCATCATCCTGCTTGGCATACGTTTCAATTATAGAAAATTCAAAACACTATTGCATCATACTTACATCTAAATTACCTGATTAAAAAGCAACAACAGGAATATTCCCAAGGAAAAGTTCATAATTTATTTGATTCAGAATAAAACGCGATTAGGTGTTAGTTCCAGAATTAAAAATAGAATGCTATTATTGGTTTCGTTACTCTGCGTAAATATTAGTTAATTTGGAACTCCAATAATTAACAAATTAATTTGTGATAATTAAAAGTAATGAAATTTTAAGATAACGATTAAAAAACATTTAGATGTTACATTTCAAAAAATTTCCGATACTTTATTTCATAAGCTGGAAAGATTTTCAAACGATTTTTTAAAAATACAAGAAAATAATATTAGATTTTTTTGTTAAATTTTCTAGATATGTCTGAAGAATTAATAAAATGGTTTTTATTCAATATGAAATCTTTTGTCACTTACCAATTGTCTCTGAGGGTTTAAAATACATTTGCATATCCTTCGAAAGGACCCCTTTCGTCCATGCTCTCTTGGAGAAAATAGGAGGATACTCATTTTGTTTCCTGACCCTTTGGAGGATGGCACTGGGTTCAGTTTCTTCTTCTAACCTCGCTTCTGGCAACCACGCATTACTTGGTATCAGTCTGGGACCATATTTATTTTTCTGTTCCATTTTAAATTAGTATAAAAAACTAAACTATCAAGTTTCATCAATACTAGAACTATCAACGTCATTTCGGACGGTTGTCATGGTGAGTTCCTAACAGATTGGGTAAGGATTATTTTAAAGCTTAATACAAGGTTTTCCGATAAGTTATAGAAAATCATAATATGATAATAATCATTATTGTATTATGTTTGCTAATAACCCTCTGCGGTTGATGAAATATAATAATAAAAAAAAAAATTTAGTAAATAAAACTCTACAGAATTATTATATTGTACTACTACCCAAGTCTAAACCGTATTATTAAAATAATTTGATTCGATTTAATAATTTCAGCAAGGGTAGATTTTTTCTTATATCAGTGCTATAGAATGTGGTCAGTAATACGAAAAGTACTTTATGCACACTTTAAAGTGGCATAGTATGACTTTAGGTATGTAATAAAATGTTAATGAAAGACTAAATTTAAAGTTTTAGATTTTTTAAAATTCTAGAGACCATTTATAACGTATTTCTATGTGCAAGGTGTCCCAAATTTTATTACCCATTCAAATATTATCTCGTTTATTTGAAAAGAACAAATAGGTTTTATACGAGAAAATAGTATCCTCAGGATACAAGATCTTGAAATATTTTTTTTACTATTTTTGAAATTATATAAAAAATATAATTTTAACTTTTAACACACTATAGCTTTTTAATTTTAAAACATTTCGTGATAACATTAAATCGGTATTTTTTTCTTCGAAATGTATTCCATTCATTCTGGAACTATATAATGAACGCTACAGGGTGATTTAAATTGTTTTGTTTTAAAATAAATATATTTTCATTTTATGCATTATATTTAATTAAAGTATAAGTACTGCTAGCATTATTTAGAAAATATATAGGTAGTTAGATATTATAAATTAAAATTAAGTAACATGTTTATTTAAATAAATTAGTTTTTACATTTATCTTATACTTATTATGTACAAATTAAAATAAACAATTAGTAAAACACTTTAATTGTGAAATCATTGTTTGACATCGTGATTCAATCCAAATTAGATTTTTTATTCATGAATTTAATCTTTTCATTAAATATTTTTCAACCTGCAGAAATATGTTTTGTTTAATTATTTCAATTGTTTAAATAATTCCCCGAAAAACGGAAACCCGTATAAAGTACTCTTATTTAAGAAAAACTTAAATAGTCTTTATAGCCTTTCTTTTATAAAAAATATTAAAGTTAAATGCAAATATTTTTAAGAACATTTATATAGGGATATTTCTAACAAAAGTGTTATTCCTAATATAATAAACTGTGGTTAACAAAATTTTACTTTGTTTTTATTTTTAAAAGAAATTGTGTCACGCCAATGATGACCGTTTGAGTCTTTGTTTGAAGCAGTAAATTTCAGTAGCGCGCTTCAAACCGGTTTCTGAAAGGATTATGTACCAAAAATAGAACAAAGAAAAATGTTTTTTATTAAATAATAAATGATAAATAATTGTAATATATAAAAGCGATCAGCCTACTATCCAATTCTATAAAAATAAATAAATAATTAAATAAGTTTTTAATAGAAAAAGATTAAATCTGTAGTTTTCATGTTTATATTAAAAATAGCTTTTCTGTTGAAATCCCGATTTCTATAAAATCTGGTTTAAAAGTAAAACTAGAGGAAAAATATATAGTTTATTAAAAAAATAATAAGTTCGTATACTAATAGCAAAAAATTATATTTCGTTGTAATTAAATGTAACTATTGCCCTATTTTCAGAGATTGGATGAAACTTGTCTTTCACAAATTATTTCCTATATTAATAAAAACCGATTTACGTCAAAAGTCTCTTATGTCTTTTCCGTTAACCGACAAAACTTTCAACGCACATTTGGATTTTTATTTTCGTAAAATCTTGACGTAAACAAATCGCATACTATTTTGAGATATGCTTAATGAAGAGTATCCATAAAATACGTACAAAGAAAATATATATTTAAAATCTAATTATGATCCATTGATTGTTTTATCTGCATATCGAATAGTCTAGAATTATCCCTCGAAAGTCTCGTATCATGATAATCTGTCATGAAATTAGACAAGTCTCAACCAATCTTCTTATCAGTTTAATTTATTCTATTTTTATAAATGACTAGTTCGAATCGTGCGCGCACGCCGCTGGCGAGCTTGATGAATGATGATTGCCTCTGCTACCCAGATCACGTAGGCCTGGCCCGAAACCAGCCGAACCCACGACGGCCGGGTTCGGGTCGCTTGGTGGAGAGGGTGATGCAACTTTATAAATAAAGTGAACAGCTGATTTTTGTTATAGCAGTTCATATGAGGTACAGATGATCGTTAGTTGAGTTAGAAAGTAAAAAGCCGGTTGTCTTTTAATTATTGTCAAATTTTGTAAATATTTTCAATTGAAATGGAAGTTTTACCGTTTGTTGATATCAAACACAGCAGTCCCGAAGGTAGGTTTTTCTATTTTCTTTGTGTGAATGTTGGTGAAAATCAGTTCAATGATAGATATTTAATGGAACATTATGAATGAATTGTTATTGCATTAGTGCTTATATTATAGGTTTACCGGCATTTAATAATCGTTACCAAATTTTTGTCCTTTGTTAAAGTTCTTAAATCCTAAATCCTTTGTTCTGTATGACCTGTCAAAACTTGTAATTTTCACCAAAATTTTTGCACTACTACATTGTAGCTTAAGTGATTTTCCGGGTTTCAAATAGACCCATCAAACTAACGTTAAAATGTAATCAAAAAGTATTTTTGTCCTATATAATTAATTATCCTTTGTCTGAAATCATATGTTCATCGAATGAAAATCGATTTTATGACGGAATCGATGTTGAAAAACTAAGGCAAATCGTTCCAGTGATTGCATCATCAGCTGTAGTTGAACTGTTATTTGAATAGCTGGAAATTTTGCCCAATTCTCGGAATCTCCCATTGATTTTAGCCGGCCGGTCAAAAATTATTGATTTCCATTCATTTTTTCCATATTAGATATAGTAGTATTAATAACACTAATTGGGACAATTTATATAAGCCAATCAAAAAACCTAATTGGGTATTAAATTGACTTAATTAATTTAACCTCTAAAAACTTATTGAAATTATCAAATTTCTCAAAACATTTACATCTACTGTGACTGATAATACAAAAATTTTATGTTTATAATATTTTCTTATTAGAACTGCATGTAAAACACACCCTTATCTATAGATTTATAATTATTTATAAAACGATAGTTACAAATGATTTATGTCGTAACTAGAAATTGCTACTGTAAAATCTAAAATTTTGTATTACGGACTGAAAAATCTATAAATACGCGAAATGCTCCCGCACAGAGTTTGTTCTACGTTTTCTGAAATCGATGTTATCAAGAATCGATTCTACGGTTTTTCGATTACCGAAATCATTCGATTCTCGTTGCTAACCTATAGCGGCTCTGCCGGCTCTTCTACAACCGGCTTGGAGTTGTGACCTCTATTGACCTCGAAAGCAAGCGCTTAGCAACACCGAGTTTCACTGTGCTTTGATTAATTAATAGCTTTCCAGATGTAGTTAAAGTAGGCGTTTACAGGGTGTTCGCCAATCTCGGAATCTTCGAATTCAGCGTTTAGAAAATAATAATCTTGTAATTTTAATATGAATATGATTATTGGAAGATATGGGAAGTAAGCTGTTTGACAAAATGTTTATGCCTACAAACAAGCATTAAAATTTTCATTATGTTTATATGTTCTATTTTTGTTAAAGTAAACATCACATTTATTTCAAGAATATCCTGTAACTGACTTATATGTTTAATAAATATAATAATTCAGTTTTCTTAGCTAGTTTCAAAAATGTAATCATGATTTCTATGTAAGGAAGCCTGAAATTATTTCTGTAATTTTAAAATTAAATTTGGCAATCTTTTTATCATTAAAATCCAATTATAAATATATTTTAGTACGTTTCTAAGTAAATGAAAAAAATTAAACTAAAATCGACGATAAAAAGAGAGAGTTTAAATAAACTTTCTTCTAGCAAACAGGAATATAATATTAAAGTACCTTTTTAAAGAGTTAATGCATTTAATATTTTACCATTACTTTACATATTTTGTCTACAAAAAAAAAATATGCAGGGTGTTTTTAAATTAATGAAAAAAAATTAGGAATTTCCTCGTTGAAAATTAAAAATGGTCTTTCCTATAAAAAAAGTTTCAGTTCATCCCCTAAAGACTCATAACTTCCGAAAGGACGGAATTAAAATATTGTTTCTAATTATCTTCTCAAATACGAGTTAATGTGCAAACTTGAAATTTTGGGGATGACATGCCCTCATAAAGAGTTAATTATGGAATTTTTTTCACTATTAGCATTATTATTATCTTATTTCATATCAGACCTTTATTTTATGGTTGTATTTTATAAATTAGAAATATCGTTCAGAACTTCTGTTTTATTACTTTTTTTCTTCATAGAACTAATCGTTTTCGAACAAAAAACACTATTGCTTTTAATGTTTGTTAATAGTCGAATATGTTTTTCAAAAAACTTATTTTCGTCCCTTTAGGGGTTGAGGTGAGAAAATGATTAATAGGAAAGACCCACTAATCATTTCCAATGAGAAATTACCTTTTAAATTTTTCGTAAGAATTTAGCAACACCCTGTATAGGCTATAAAATTAAGTTTTGAAAGAGAGAAAATCTTATTCTGCGCATTAAAGAATCTTTTTTATAAAATTATATATTTTATTAGTAAATATAATTATTATGCAGGTACTAAGTATAAAATCAACAAAAACAAAGCGATAAATTCTAGTCATACCTTTTACGCTGTCGAGCAATCGAAATGAGTTTTAATCAATTAAACAAAAGAGGATACACACGTTTTCATTTAAATAAATTAACATATACTTTATTATTTATGCACAAAACGTGAAACTTGTTTAATATGATATTTCAATGATTAAAACATTATCAAACAACAGTAACATCAATTTTGTTTTTTCACTTTTGGCAACTCGCCAATATTTTAATTTGTTTTAAAAAAACACCATAATTCGGCGCCAGTAGAAAGTTCGTTACAGGGATTTTATCGACACTTTATAAATTTTGTTTTGGGATGAGATTTGTCCACAAACAATTGCGTAACGCGGAAATATATTTTTGTATATTTAATACTTGTTTGAATCGAAGTTTTGCGACAAAAACTGAGAATTCTCGTTTTTATTAGTTGTCCTATATTTTTGTTTTCAAGAATCTAACTCGCATAGTAGCTGATAAAGTCATCGCAGACAAATGGTCTGCATTAGTCTTTCATTTGAATTTTCGAAGGTTTTATAATTATCCAATTGTATCACGAAAAATTAATTAAAACAAGTAAACTAATTCAATACGTGCAAAAACAGAACATTGTGGCATAATGGATGACTGAGTCACTGTTAACCTTCAAACAAAAATTGATTTAGTACCTACATTGGTACTAAATTCTGAGAAAATTGGACAGCTTATTAGAAGTATTAATTATTTCGTCCTTATCTAAAACCTTACAAGTTTACGATACGGAACGAGTTCTTTTTGTAATATGTTTAATTTCTTTATTATTTATTTAAAAGGAGTTAACAACAGATAAGAAAACCTACAGTTCATAGCAAATTATATGGTTTTAGCCTTTATTTACGAGAGGGTATTTGCAAATTTATTTAGTGATAAACGTGCTTATTGAAACTCAATATTTTTTTAATCTTTTTCGAGTAGAGTATGTGGTAGTTTTCACTTGCGGTACCTTAAATATCTTGGGAAATTAAATTGAATTCTTATAAAATCATACAGTCATCCCAAATATATTTAGAAGGAAACTAATGTTGACATGGTTGCAGAATATCCTAAATACATTGTAATCTAATGTAAAAAAGACTACACAATCTGTGAAAAGTATTAATTATGTTTGAAATAATAGACCCCAAAACCTGGAGCATTTGAATAATTATAAAGCGATGAAGTTCTATTATGTGTAAATTTAACTCGATATCTGTAAGACATGGTTCCTATGATGAATCAATTCTACAAGCAATTCACTATATCATAAAATACAATCCTCTAAATCTAAAACATAGATATTTCTCCTCTTTGTTATTTTATAAAATCATCGTACCATTGATGTTCTGACATAACTTTCTCTTAAACCTATCGTAGCATAAAATAATTTTAAACAAATATTTAAACAATACACGAAAATTAAAACTCGCTGTAAACATTAGTTGAGTCATTAACTGGATTAATATCAAAAAGTATAATGAGGGCTTTGTCAAAACAAATTTATTAATTCGCAATTGTTTGTAAATTGTACGCAATTTTTTTCATCTATCTAATTTACGAAAAAAAGATGCGATGATCAATCTTTTGATCTGAAACACGCCTAGTTACATAATTTGTAAAAAGTTAAATAAGAATATGGAACAAGATTGGTTTTTTTCCATCGCTTTAAAAAAGCGAGGTCACTCGTAAATCAAATCATCTGGCTTTGTTCGGGACTAGTGAAACCACACCTCCGATTTCACAGCAACAAGTCAGGACGTACGTGCCTCGAACATCGAATGAGGGGAGAAAGAGAGAAACTGTGTGGCGTTGGTCTTCAACCGGTTGCTTTTGGAAGGGTAGCTGTATACATCCGTACAAATAAAATAGGGACAGCTTTTGGGCCGAACAAAGGAATATTTTGTGGGGAACTGATATGAGCCGAGTGAATTTTTAACAAAGAGAAACTCTGATAATCGTATGCTGAAAAGAGATTACATTATGTAGATGTTCATCCATTGGAACCGGTTTCAAGAGTTTGGTTGTATCAATCGGTAGCGTTTATTACCTGGTATTATAATGATTAATGTTATTATTCAATTTACAACTATAGGTAGATATCTAAAACTGGTAGCTACCTGTACGTCAATCCTTTTAAAAAACTTTCGATTCGCATAACACTTGTCCAAAATAAATAAACGTAACTCAGAAAAAGGTTCCTTTGTACACTTGTTCTTTAATGTACCTGTTAGAAAGAACCGTATCAATCAGCTGACTGTAGCCGCTAGATATATAAACCAGACCGCATACACTTAGACCTTAGAAAACCAGTATTAAAGACTTAATAAATTCGGTTTTCCTGATGCTGCTGTCACCATTATATATAATAATATACCCAGTGAACTTAGTATACCCGAAGGTGTTAAGGTTAAGCTCTTATTGTCTTTTCCTACCATCCTCATCAAATGCCCGTAGTTAACTTTATTATTATTATAATTTTACTAATGCAATAAAAATGATTCGGTTTAATTTTACAATAGGATAATTTTTATATGTGTATTTTTTATTTCAGGCTGTGATTCAGAATACAATGAATTCTTTAGACTAGAAGAAACGTCTCTGATAGAAGCCCTTTCGAAGCGCTTAGAGGCCGAACTTAGGACTGCTAAGCGAACGCACCTTTCTGTAGGAGAAGTACTCCTACCAAATGGACTGACCCATTCCATAGCCAAAGACCTCTTCTATTTGGCTGATTCCGAACCATGCGGTCTTAGGGGTTGCACACTGTACATAGATTTCGAGGCAAATGATCTCAAGACCAATTTGAGCAAAGTCAAATGTGATTCTTCAACACCATCGACGTTTGAAGTCTATTTGACGCTCAAGCAGGCAACTACTGGATGGAACTCCTTCCTGCCTCAGTTCCTTAAGTAAGTATCTTCACTATTTTACTTCTAATGAATTGATGAGCTGTTCAAAGTAACAGTAGTTTTGTATAATGTGGGGTATTAATTTTTATTTTTCTTTGTTTCAGGAAAATCACAAGTTCAGGAGCTCTTATGATAAGTTCAGAATATGGGCTACAAAAGAAGCAATTATACAGATCAAGTTATTAAACTTGAATGATTAAATGTGATCGTTCACACGCATATACGTACACAATAGCATATATATCTCGAAAGATTTTTTTTTATTTCATTCACGTTTTTGTATTATCCATAACTATATCATTAGCTATAAATGTTTCGTTTTTTTATATGAGGTTAGTTATCATTGAGTTGTATGTGTAAGATATGATGAGAAAGATTCTGGTGATTTTAAAAACACTAAAAATTGTGATATAGGTGTGCAAATTATAAAAGTGTTATTCATATTTTTTGTGATATTAGTTCGATACGAATTTTATTTTTATAGAATAGGTGCGTTCCGCCGATATTTGGTTCAGAACTGAAATTATACAACGGTGAGAAATGTATTGAAGGGAAACCTTAACAAACAAATAGATTTATTGCGTATATTATGCAATTATAATTAAGATTGGGTTCTGTTCACGTTACTTACTTTTGTAGAAGTGATTTATTCAGTATTAAAACTTCTTTACCAAATATTCTAAGAACAATCTGATCTCAAATTAATATAGATTTGTTAGAGATGTGGGAATTTTTATACATTTTTAATAGACGTCTTCATAAGATTTACTTACATACTTCCATTAACTACTAATATTCCTAGATTTGAAAACAATAAATACAAAAGAATAGAAAATATCTCGCTCAGTACATACTGACATGACAGCTGAAAGGAGATAATATCCTTGGTTTTTTTACTACATGTACAATACTTATATTTTGTAGTATTTTCTAATCTTGTGTCTGTATTGTTTTGATTTAGTTGTACTATCAAATAAGTGTTTGTACCAATAAAATTAAAAAAAAATTATAAATCTTTGAAGTATGTTAAAATTTTGTTTAATTTCTTTATGTAAAACACGCGTGATTTATTTATAAACTTCCAACTTATAGAAAATTACATTTTAATATTTGTTCTTATCAAAAAAACAAAAAGATTATTTTACAAGTAATAATCAATAGTAAAGCAACTTGTTTAAAACGAGGGACTTGTTTTTATACTTAAGAAAACGGTAAAGATAATACACTTCCTGATGATAATTTAATAGTAATAAATCCTTTATAATCGTCCCATAAATCAAGAGTTCAAGCATCGCCTGTGTAGATAATATTTTCTAAAAATATAAAATGAAAATATTCTGTGGAGTAAAACATATCGGATATTTATTTGGGTAAAGAGAAAACTGATTTTTTATGACATCTTTAATCAAATAATTATTAATTATATAATTATGCTTCTTAGAATTATAATGGTATAATAAATCAAATCAAATAATAACATAAATATAAAATACATATTTTTACATGACTAATTTTTTTAACGTAGATTTAAAATTAGTTTGTCTTCTAATAATTTAAAAGTATTTGGAAATGGAAAAAGAGAGCCGAGACAAAAAAGTCACTGAAATGTTTCAGCTTTGTTGCAGGATTGTTGAAAATCTCAAAGTTTAAAAGCGAATATTTTAAAGAATTTGGTTACAATGAACTCCGACGTTTAGAATTGGGGGAGAGACTACTGTGCACCCTAGCGTTGTGGTTCACGCTATATTTATCAAATTGTACTAAAAATGTCGAAGTATGATAATTCGGATTTTCTAGTTCAGCAACTCAAATCTACAAAAAGGTATTTATAATATAATGACATAATTACCGATGCATTTTATTAGGTATGTACTTCTTACGTAATCTGGTAATAATTAGCATATACAGCTAACAATAAAAGATATCTTACATTGTACGTAATCAATTCAACACCACTTTTGAATATTTTTTGTTATCAACAAAGGAGTCGAGGAGCACACCGTTTGAAAACTATTTTTTTTCTTAATTAAATCCCCAGTTTTGATATTTGCATTTTTTGTATTTTTGTAAAATTAAATTAATGAAATGATTTAAAACTACAAAATGTTCTCAAACAGTCAGTTTAGATGCTAGATGAATATTTCTTATTACAGTTAATTTAAATAATAATTTGATGGTTTGCAATGTTTTATTTTTCATTATTATTATTTACATGCTGGCTCGGTGGCTCGGACCTAAGGAAGGCCACCGGGTTTATAAGCCCCGGGCGCCGGGAAAAAGGACGGTGACTCAATACCGACAAAATCAAAAATGTAACAAAATTTAAGGCTATTATAGAGACGAGAATAACTGTTAGAAATAAACAGGAACGACATAACAACACTGTTCCCAGGAAAAAGTCGTTTTCATTAGAATTTTTATTTGATTTTCAAAAATTATGCCCACTTAAACAATACAAAGAGTAGTAAAAAGAACGCGTTGATAATTTTTCATATAAAAAATTTGGTGTTTCTAAATTTAATTTTTAAAAAAGAGAGTGGTGTCTTTCGCGCAAGCAAAAAACAATTAAAGAACAAAGGGTTAAAAGTGTTTTAGAAAAAATGCCAAAAATTGAAAACCTTTTTAACAAAAAAAGCGGCAGAAAATAACAAACAAGTAAGTTCTTAAGAGATATTTTAATTTTACGTTGCCGCCAATTTGTAAATTAATTTTGTAGAAGATAACAACATTAACAAGCAAAGAACAAGAGACGGCAATTGCAGGTCAATCTAAAGTTGTTTTATTAAAAGAAAATAACAAGGATATGTCAAATACCGACATAGGTAAATTCTTTCTTTCACTTTTTAGTAGGCAAAAAATTAATGATTTTATTCGCTTTTGTTAAATATAAGTATGATTCCAGACAGGAACGTCTTAATGCATTTGCTCTTATATATATTAACAATGATTTTCTGGAAGAATTAAATTTTAATTAAATAATTGATTGTCAGGAAAATGCCGAATCTGTATAAAGGCTTTAAAAAAGCTGCAGTAGTAGCAGCCCCGGGCGGAATTTGTGGTTAGACCGCCACTGCATTAGCCATTGAGGAAACAGTACAGTGCTCTTGTAAAACGATGCAAATACCTCTGAAGACTAAATGCTTTATAATTTGAGTGTCAAAAATTAGTTGAATTGTTAACAAAAATGTATAAAAAATGGCACTTTAACTCTTATAGAACTCAAATTGTAGGGTAAAAACGTTAAATATTTAAAAATAAAAAGGAGGCGACAAACTTTTGTTAGTAAATATCTGTGCTTACCAGCGTTTTAAATCTCGTAGATATGATTTGCGGGTTGCATAGCTACAAGGTCTCGTACTACATAATGTCAAAGCTCTCAAAGTAGAATGTTTATTTTTTAACTAGTCTAGTTTCTGTAACAATTTAAATTCTTTTTAGGGTATTTATCTTTTCGAGCATATAATAATAATATGCTACTCCCTAAAGGTAGAATGTGAAAATTAGTAGGAAATGTATTGCTGAGATGTTGGTGAACTTGCATTTTAACACATCTGTCAAAGTTGACAAAAGTAACCGTGAACGATAACTTTTTTTGATGTTGTCCGGTGTGATGTTGATTTTATTGTTTTTCTGAATGTTTTAGGCTGAATTAAAATAATTTTATTAATTTGAATAAGCACGAGTGTGGTTTCTGAAGAATTTCCAAACATTTGTTCCGTAAGTATTTCATCAAAATCTATTCTTCGCATGGGCTCAGATGATGAAGTAAACAACCTACGACTTGAAATCGATTATATTCCGACATTAACTATCCTGCTATCTGATTTTCAAGAAAATATTAAACATCATTACCAATTTATCCAATTTCTTATGTAACCTAAAAGTTGTGGAAAGGTGTAATCAGCCTTTTTAAACATAAAACTATAGTACGGCATTAATAAAAGTAGTTGTAAAGAATTCAGGTTAGAAATGCAAACATTTTTTGGGGCAATAATAAAAGTAACGTTAATCATATATTGTAATTAGTTCCGAAAAGAGATATTATTGATTTCTAGACTTAACGTAGGGAGTATAAGTAAATGCATTATTTATATCTAGATTATGTGTAATGTTCGATATAAAAATTCTTGTTTTGCAATGAAAATTTTTAGGAAGTACATTTAGATTTTATTTTAACATTAATCTACGTGTTATAGTTAATTACATTTCCCGTTCTATATTCTTGATAAAATAAATATTAAGTAAAAAGTTTAATCGAACCTACTAATACAATTTATTTCACTGCAGTTAAGCACATTAATGTTTTTGTTGGTTATAATTTCATATAAAATGCAAGTTATTTGTTTGTATATTTATTAAGTTATTACAAATAATATACCTTTATGAAATAGTGAAATGCTCGCAGCCGCATAACTTGAATAATTTAATAGGGACCTAAATGTGTCTGAGAGTAATTAGCTTGGATAATCTCGAGGGAAATAGGCTCAGAATCCATCTTGAAATGGCTTATAATAACATCAAAACAGTTTCATTTAATTTAATAATTAAGATAAATATAAATTTCATTTTAATGAAAAACTGTAGAAAATTAATGTAAGGTTAGTGATATATAAAATATAATAAAAATCTATGGTTATATTTACACGTATTTTGTTTTAGCAATAAAAACTTGAAATTTCAATTTTTTTCAGAAATTTTTGTTCATGCCGTCCACACTAATTTTTTGATATGGATTCTTCATGGTAAGATTTACATTTACCTAAATTCAAAATTGATCATTTTCGGTATCATATTTATTTTATTAAATAGTGAAACAAATCCCAGTTTGAAATGTTTCTATCTATTTTCAACAGTTTCAATTTTGAAAGAATCAATACTTAAAAAAATTCTTGTCACCTTACTTTATATTAATCTTTAAATTGGCAATAAGCCATGGTTCATGGTGAAACTTTCAAATGGTTCATGCTTATCAGATATCAATGGAATTTTATGAGTGAAAATTATTCTTTGTCTTAATTATCAAAATATTATAACAGCGCTAAAGTAATTTTTTTACTGTTTAATAAGAATTGTTATTATCATTAAAACAAAAGTCATACTCTTGTATGTCTACAGTGCACATTAAAACAATTAGTGATGGTTATAATTTAGAATCATAAAAAATAAAAATGTATCGAACAATAATTTTTAAAAAATGTCTCTTTTTTAATTCCGTTTTATGTCAAGTAATTTCCTTTAGACAATGGCCTTGATTGAACAAGGCTAAAGACAAAAGATGTCACGATTGTCCCAGTTTTACACCGTTGAGGTGGGGGACACAAAATTCACCATTTTGAAAAGATATCAACACTTGAAACCAATTGGATCAGGAGCTCAAGGAATTGTTTGGTAAGCTTTTATTGGTAAAATTACATTACATAAAAAAATACTCAAAATAAAAATAAACAATATAATGACTTTATCTTTTTTTATGATACTTTTTGGAAAAATAGCATCCTTAATTTCTATTACAGCGCTGCCGTAGACACAGCAACAAACCAAAATGTTGCTATTAAGAAACTTAGTCGACCTTTTCAAAACGTGACTCACGCAAAAAGGGCATACAGAGAATTCAAGCTCATGAAATTAGTTAACCACAAAAATGTAAGTGTAATACATAAACAGGACTTTAAATTTGTAACATCCTTTGTATCAATTTGATAGTAAAATAGATTATGTTTTGACTGCACAGATTGCTATAGTTACCTATTTTCTTTAGATAATTGGTTTACTAAATGCCTTTACTCCACAACGGACACTAGAAGAGTTCCAGGATGTTTACTTAGTTATGGAGTTAATGGACGCAAATCTTTGTCAAGTCATACAAATGGATTTAGATCATGAGAGGATGAGCTATTTGCTCTATCAAATGCTTTGTGGCATAAAACATCTACATTCTGCTGGTATTATACACAGGGTATGAATAGTTTTCATTTTTTTTTAAATATACTAAAATTATATTTAATTTTCTCATTAATAGGACTTAAAACCCAGTAATATAGTAGTGAAATCTGACTGCACGTTGAAGATTCTTGACTTTGGTTTAGCTAGAACTGCGGGCACTACTTTTATGATGACACCATATGTGGTTACAAGATATTACAGAGCACCAGAAGTCATTTTAGGTATGGGATATACAGAAAATGTTGATATCTGGAGTGTAGGATGCATAATGGGGGAAATGATTCGTGGAGGAGTTCTTTTTCCCGGTACTGATCATATAGATCAGTGGAATAAAATTATAGGTGTGTGATCAAAGAAAATTGTTAACTATAACACTATTTTCAGAATTTCGCGCTGGTATTCGCCTCCCTTTTCAATTTATATATTCTTCTAGAACAACTCGGAACACCGTCTCAACAATTCATGGTGCGTTTACAACCAACTGTTCGAAATTATGTGGAGAATAGACCCAGATACCCAGGTTTCACATTCGAAAAGCTCTTTCCCGATGTACTATTCCCGTCAGACAGCAGCGAGCATAATAAGCTGAAGGCCTGTCAGGCCAGAGACTTACTCTCCAGAATGTTGGTGATCGACCCACAGGCCAGGATATCTGTAGACGAGGCTTTGCTACACCATTACATAAATGTGTGGTACGATGAGCAAGAAGTTAATGCGGTAAGTTGTATTATTTATTCATAGGAAATTTTATCTATGCAAGAAAGAGACATTAAGATGTATTTTTTTAAATTTGTTATTGATATTTTCAGTGATAGCTGCTTCCCTCTAAGCAATTAAAATATTTTTAAACTAAAAGAAAAAAATCTATAATTGATTATTGAAAATTTCTTTCTTCAGCTCATCTTTTAGAATCTCTACAATTTTTTGCTCCTACTACTTTAAAGGTCACCCTCCCTTGTTACCTTGTGATTTGTTCCTATATATTTTCCCTTGCTTGTTCCTATAGTACGTTTTAAATTGAATTTTCTCTGTAGCGAGAATAGACAATTGTACACATGGATAAACTATTGTTAAAGATTACATAAATCTATTAGAGTACCTAGCTTTTAAATTTTAATTATTATTTTAGTTCTTTGGATAATGATTAATATATAATTTTTAGCTAAATCTTGATTAGACATTTTAAATATTTCTAATTACCCTTTGAAGTATTCTATGTACACATTTTTGTCTCCTTCTATGGTTCCTTAAATTTGACGATCTTCTCGGAAGACTTAATTAAGGAGTGTTCTTAATCGAGGGGTATGCTGACGACTTTGTATCAGAGAACATTTAAAATAATTTAAAACTGTTGAATAATATGGGTGCTAAAGATTGATCTGTCTAAAGTCGGACTTGTGCTGTGCACAAGAAAAAGAAATATGGAGGGCCTAAGAAAAGACTATACCTAGTCTCAATGAAAAGATAAAAGTTTAAAGTTATATGGTAGTTATCCTTGATGATAATTTATTGTGGGTGCCCTATATACATTAAAAAAATGTATTACTAAATACTAAGGCCACTCTTTGGCTTTATACAGCTATGACCAGACCTTTCATTTTATATGCACTTCTTTCATGATAATCTCCAAATAGGACTGCCACTATAAGAATGCTAGAAAAACTATAAAAATTAGCATATAACTGATATGCGCACTGCCCCTACTGTGTCCGTCTTATCGTTCTCACCCCTTCATTTTAAAGTGGAAGTAAAAGCTTCTTACAGGGTCATACAATGATGTCAGTCGGCAGCTAACAACAAAAAAAGACATATCAATCAGTGAAGAACTATAGGTTGAGCTGCCTTATATCACCCACACACGTCTTTAGCAAGCTTTTTAAAATAGAATGGGGACTGCCACAGTCCAGGAACCATTTGGAATATCAACAAATGTTTAAAAAATCTCAGACAAGGGTACACCAATCAACAAATATAAATCTGTACTGATAGTCGGGTAGTTTTGCATGCTATAGCATCCACTGGGTCAAAGCAATTAAATGAGGCTAGTGGGGATGCTAATACACTGTCATATTAATTAATAGATTGATTTGATTTACTTATTTCTTATTCGATTCACAATAGTGTTTGTAGTTATCATTACTATATTAGGGTTGGGATAAAGTATGGAACCAAGTAAATATCTTTAAAACGAAACGGACGATATTTATGAAATTTTGTAAGTAAGTACAATGTGGCCAAATGCATCTGATGTACATTTTTTTGTTAATAATATACTTCCGGTTTAGCCGGAAATACCCCCAACTTTTTTAAGTTAAATGGGACACCCTGTATATTTTTCCAGATTTTGAAAGAGGTTGTTATTTCTCGAATTTGTACATACTGGGTTTAGTGGAAATAATTTGTAAAAACGAGAAATAACTCACTTTTAGTTGTAAAATAAGTAAATTTAATTACTTTAGACTAATGAGAATAATAATTGAAACAAAATTAATTCAAATGTTCAAAATGCTTTCCGTTCAGCTCCTGACAATATGCCAGCCTATTAACAATTTCTTTGAGTCACTCTTTCCAAGACTTCTCCACGTATTAGTTCATGTTCATCAATAATTCTTTGTCTCAATTCCTGCAAGCATCTTGCGTCATTTAACGTAAATACGTGATTTTAGATAACCCCAAAGAAAAAAATCTAGTGGGCTTAAATCCGGAGAACCAGTAGGCCACTCTATGAATCTATCACCATAACCCATAACGGATCATCATTAATATTTCAATACGATCTTTTGCACTTAAATGAACCCTTCTTAATCATACAATTTATTTCCGTAAATTACAATTTGACAGTTTGGCAACAGTTACCTACTAGATAGTACTAGTTTATTTCTTACTATTAATACAAACAATATTAATTTGTTTATCTAAATGGTATTTTACTCTAATGTATAAAAACTTAAAAGTGGTTTATTAAAGTGCAGTATTCCTTGTTTTTACAGATTTTTTACACTAAGCCCCGTATGTACGCATTCGAAATAACAAGATCTTTCGAAATCTGCAAAAATATACAGAGTGTCCCATTTAAATTAAAAAAGTTGAGGGTATTTCCGGTTAAACCGGAAGCATATTATTAACAAAAAAATGTACATCAGCTGCATTTTGCCCCATTGCACTTACCTAGAAAATTTCATAAATATCGTCCGTTTCGTTTTAAAGATATTTGCTTGGTTCCATACTTTATCCCAACCATGTTTATTAAGTAAATAGGTGTAATAATAAAATTGCAAAAAAAAATACAATGCGCAATATAAAATGTAATACAAATTAAATTTTACATCTAGATGACATGTTTAATTTTATCAAAGTAATCATTAATGTCCCGCATTTTGACTTTTAAAATGCGTTTGAACTTTCTGATATTGCAGGGGAGAGCGCATTAAAACAAAGAGATGCCTATTATTTGTGACATAATTTGTTGTTTGTTGAATGTATATGTATGTAAAAGCTCGCAGGAATCTTAAAATTTGTATCTACATTGGAACAATCTGCAGATTATTGTATTATAAATGGCAAAAAACCATTATGGTAAATGATTAGATACCTAATTAATACTTTGCATAAAAAATATTTCAAAAACTAATAACATTGGACATAGGGAATGCTTACTAGAAATAGAAGTAGGGTAATACTACTTCTCGATAGTGATATAAAATATAGGGTATCTATTTAAAAATTACTGAGAAAACAATGTACATGTGTTTTGGCTCTCATGTATTCAATTTAATGAATATTAACATAATTATTTTTATAAATTTTGACAATCATTGAAAAACTATGACTTTAATAGATCATCGTCCTTGTACTCCTTTTTAACTATACAGGGCGTTATACCCTTTTACGATTTTCATGAAAAATTGGTTATAATTTTTTAAGAACCCTGTTTAATATAGCTTTAATCTGGCGCGGCTTTATGGAAGACTCCTTGACATTGTAACTAATTTTAATATCCGAAGCTTAAAGCTGCCGACAATTTGTGTAAATAACTTTTTTTGATATATTTTATTATAACAGATCTACTCATCTTTATCATTCTAATCAATCGCCCTTTTCTTTTTTTATATTGCAAATATCCTCGCAGTGATATGCAAACATGATAGCGAACAGATTGTATAGAGTTCTGTTATTTCATATTAAGGATAGTCAACACACTTTAAAGTTAAATTTAACGAATCTCTAAAAAAGTTTTCATGAAGCCAGACACGGAGCTTGGCAAACCTCAAAGTTACATAGCAAGCTCAATTAGAGAATGAACCAGTACTAAATAAGGCTGGTTTGCAGCAAGCTCCTGTTGCGGGATGATTCAGTAAGTCGTTTCTTAACGCCAACTAAAAACAGCATTATAATCGTCATTGATTAAACAAGCAATGATCCTACTTTAAGGAACTTCCAAAGCCATCGTATATTTTTGAAAAAATGACAGCAACTATCATGACGAAATTTCTAGAGAATTATTTCGAGACGGCCTTAATGCCAAATTTACTAAAATAGATAAGCATCATAATTGTGATATAAACAGATTTCCTACAATAGCATGGATGCAACTTGAAACTCAATAATGGCTATTTGAAAGAAATATTTATTTGAACTTATACTCCGAAGTTTGATATCTCCGTTATTTTGCGAAATAGGAATGACTGTTTTAATAAAAGTTTTAGATATTTTAAAGTTATTTCGTAATATATAGGGCAGTGGTCGGCAAAATTATTAGCCAAAGAACCAAACATGAACATTACAACAATTTTAAAAAAAAATGGGATCCAAATCTGCTTGTTTAGTAAACTTTTATTACACTATATAAGTAATACACTAAATAAAACTTATTCAATCAAAATTATATATGTTCTCGATTTATAGAAGAATTTTAATTTATCAAAATAAGATGTAATTTTTTGCTTACCAACCTTTTTTATAAATAAAAATATTATTGCGCCTTCCGTGGATATTTGTGCCAGAGCCGCACTTAAGGAGCTAAAGAGCCACATGCGGCTCTGGAGCCGCACTTTTCCTTGATCCTTGATTAAACATAATATACCTGAAGTGAAATACATCGTTGGACGTCCAACGATGTAAGAAAAACGCAATCGAACAGTTCAGAGTCACAGAAGGGGATTTCAAATATTATTTCATTTATGAAAAGTGTGCTTAGGACTTTCATATAATTGTTTCTGGTAAATGTCATTTATTGTCAGTGAATTATTTTTGCTGTGACATTATAGTCTATTGTTGGATTTTTTAAAGCTTTTTTGATTGAAATGCTTCGTCGCAATCATTTTACGAATGAAGAAATGCGGGATATGGTTTGTGTATACGCGCAAGAAAAATTTTGCGGTCGCATTGCAGCCAGAAGGTATGAATTGTTATATCCAGACAGAAGGCAACCAAATCACAAAACTTTTGCAAATCTATTTCGTCGTTTCGGCGAAACAGGGTAATTTCATAGTAATAATCTGGGTGGTCGTCCGAAACAAATCACACCTAATGAAGAAGATGAAATTTTGGTTCGAGTAGATGAAAATCCTGAAGTAAATTCACGTCAACTGGCAGCAACAACAGAACTAAGTCAGTCGTCTATTATTAGAATTTTAAAACAAGAAAAGTTCCACCCTTATCACTTACTCCTTTTTAAATTTGCTTCCAAGAGATCTCCCACGACGGTTACAGTTCTGCCAACGTATTCTCCAGAAGCATAATGATGACCGAAATTTTATTAAGAATATTATGTTCATGTTCATCGATGAAGCTACTTTTTTTAATTGGCGAAACAGTCATTACAGGGAAGAAGAAAACCCGCATGCTGTTAAAGAAAGACATTTTCAGCATGAGTTTAAATGAAATATTTGGTGTAGCATTCTAAGCGAACAACTACTAGGGCCCTATGTTCTTCGTCCAAATTTAAATGGAGATTGTTATTTATTCTTTTTGCAAAATACTTTTAGTGATATTTTGGATGATATGTAACTAGATGTAAGAAGGAAATTGTGGTTTATGGAGGATGGAGCTCCACCTCATTTCCCATTAGTTAGAAATCATCAACGATGGATTAGCAGAGGAAGTGATTTTGAATGGCCACTAAGAAGTCCTGACTATAACCCTCTTGATTTCTATGTTTGGGGGCATATAGAGTCCATAGTTTGTGCCCATGACATAACAATTGATAAATATACTGTGTCATTGTCAGAAAAAAACGAAAAAAAAATTGTCAAATTTAACCCACCTCTAGCCCTTATGCAAGTTTCTATTCGCGTTGGCATGCTTCTTATTAAATTGTCAACATTTTCTTGGAGTATGTTTTCCCATTCTGCTAATGGTCCATCAGTAAGCTGTGCGACATTTCCTGGATTGTTTCGACAAGCTCTAACCCTTCTTTTAAGGTGGTCGCACAAGTGTTCAATAGGATTTAGGTCTGGTGAACATGCAGATCACTCTAAAACTGTGACACCTTCCGTTTCAAGACATTCTCTAGTCACTCTGCTGGTATGGGGAGGTGCATTATCGTGCATGCAATAAAATGACCCCCAATGGCAGCTCTCCAAAGCTTAACGATTGGCTCTAGCATTAAATCAACATACCTCCGACCGGTTAAAGTTTGTTGAAGTGGTAACAATGGAATTTTTACTCCCAGCATAATACCTCCCCAGAACATTACAGTTCCTCCTTTGTATTTTGGGACAGATCTGGTAGCCTGGAGTCACGCTCGTATTCCTGGAGCTCTGAGAACCCGAATTCGATGGTCATCTGATCTTAGGCCAATTCTGGTCTCATCCGAAAAAAGAACATTTTGCCAATTCTCAATTGTCCAGTTTTGGTGTTGAAGACACCGCCGGTCAATTTTATTTTGTCTAGATAACTGTGGGACCAGTAACTCTCTCCTACTGTACAACCCTAGAGCGCGAAGTCTTGTTCTTATGGTCTCAACTGAAACGTTCACACTTGTAGCTTCGAGAAGTTGTTGCAGCTCTGGATGAGAAACACTGGGATTTCTTCTAGCAATTTGGCACACAAAGCGGTCCTGTTGTTCAGTTATGACTCTTTGACGAGTTTGTCTGGGCATATTCTTGAGAGTTCCTAGTTCCAAGTAACTTGCATATATTTTTGATACAACACCCTGTGTAACGCCTACTATCTCTGCTACGTCTCTTTGTGGCATTCCTTGTTCAATGAACATCTGTTAGTCCAACATAAGGCATTTTTTGGACCGAAATAAAATTACCGGAGAATCGTGATTTTACTACTGAACACAAAATTCACAAGATAATAAATCGCAGCAGTCGTTTCTTCTTATTATCATGTTTGTTTACAACAAAATACCTCATCTTAAAATTGGATCCCAAATTTTTTCCTGACAAAAAGTTTAGTCAGAAATACAGAGTGATTCCACATAAGTTTGGTTGTGCGTATATTGAGAATATTGTAGATGCCACTTTATTTCAAACTGTTCCAAAAATGAAGTTCTTGCTTTTTATCATATGTGAATATATGAAGAATTTCCATTGTTGTTTCTATTGTTTTGTTAAGTGTCAGTTTGTGTTGAGTGTCAGTGAGTTGTTTTGCGTTATGTGACTTATCTAGTTGTTTTAACCCCTTAACGCATACATTTTTTGAAAAACAACATCATAAAAATATTTTTTTTTTTTTTTTTTTATTTAAGAAAGCACATTTTAGAACCTTATTTTTGCAAAAAGTAAAAAAAAATGAAAATTTTGTTCCCCATTGCAGATAAGAGCCGAAAATTACAATCTTGCACATACTTTTATTTCTGAATTGTTGAATCGAAAAAACATATTTTTATCAGTAAAAATAGTTATTTATACTTTTTCAACATAAATAATAATAATAGTAGTATTTATATTGTTATGTTCAATTCACGATTATATTCGAATGTGAAAATTTCAGCGGCCCAAAATACGACGCCCCTCGAATTAACTCGGGTGCACACATTAAGTATGTAAGCTCTCAAGTGTTCACTATATCAGATTTCAAAATTTCTCAGGGTCTGGCCAATCTAGGTAACATTTCAATCTGGACGATTTAACTTATAAATACATTATTTTTTAATTTAGGAATTTTGGTTTTTGTTAAAAATGAACCTACATTACAATTACAATTTAAAAGATATTACTGTAGATGTTGCTCTTGATATTTGAAATATTTCTAAAATATGTAATAGCTTTGTATGATTTTATTTCTTTAGGTTTTGGAAATATGAGGCTAATAGCAACCTTTTTCTCTTTTTTAGTGATCAATCTATAGAAAATACCAAAAAGTAAAACAATTATCATAATAATATATAAAAAATAGGGTCCCTGCGATTTCATGTAAATACTCGAGACAGTAATGAATACAATACTTTTAATTCTGAGGAAGATAAATAATTTAGAAATTAAAATAAAATAACTGTTTTTTGGTTAAGGTAGTATTATCAATTTTTTATTAGTAAATTATAACTACAACATATGATACATCTGTTGTTTTTAATATTTTCCGACATTCAGAGACGTAGTCTATTGTTAAGTACTAATCTGAATTCAACTTGTAATATCGCAACCTCTACAGCAGACTAGCAAACGTGCTCGCTAACTCAAAGTGAATTGCAGTTTAGTTCATTCTAATTAATCGATCTAATTGATCGATTTTTGTTATTCTGCTCTGGAACATTAAGTTCTCAATAAGAGTATCTTTAAATTTATATTCAAATTCTAAACGTTTCTTACTTATTAAACAATATACTTTATTTTTATTTAGCCTGCTCCTGGTCCATATGATCACAGTGTCGATGAGAGAGAACACACAGTTGAACAATGGAAAGAATTGATCTACCAAGAAGTAATGGAATATGAAACTTCTCATGGAAGAGGAGCATCTTCTAGTTCTCAACTAAGCCCTGCTGTCAATAGTGAACCCAACGGTATATCTTAGTTCTACCTAGTAATTTGATTAATTTTGTGACATTTTCGCTTGATAGTACCTGTGACATGTGTATAATTGTACTGAACAATTTTTTTGAAAGCCTGCAGTTATATTGTTTTGGAAACTTGGAAAAAATTCGTTCAGTGTTTTGTTTTTAATTGGCTAGATAATTTAGATAATAGAAGCAAAATAATCTTCCACGTTACATAAATTTCGCTATTACATAATCATTAATAGCAATCTTTCATATACCTAATAGAATTGATATAAACTCTATTATCTAAACAAAAAAAAACATTACCAAAATTTTCCTCATTTATTTAAGGATATAGGTAGTACTGTCAAACTAGTGCCCTTAGTATAATAAAAACTACCAATGTATTTCTTTTGCAGGTTATTGATTTCGAAGCACAAATTCAACTTCATCTAGTCTAGTGTTTAAATTGTATTTATATTAATTGTTAACACCAACGACAAAATAGTTATTCACAATAATATTACGGTTAAATGAACTATGATTACATAAACATAATATACACTTGTGTGTTAATACTGGTAAGATGATAATAGAAAATGTTATTACATTTTATCATCAAATCCGTTAAAAAGTTACCTAATAAAGCAGCACAAAGAATCTCAATGACTTTGACCCTTTCCAAAGATATGAGGTGTACTTCTTCTGTTGTAAAATTTTCACTTCTGGGTCTCAAGTAATAACGACTACCCTCAACTTTTGAAAAACGTGCCTGGATTTTTAACTTTCTTTCTTAAAAGAATCCTTTTTATAGTAGTAAACATAAAATTCAAATTTATGTCATTTCGGGGCACCATAATAAAAGAATTTACATGATTATTAAAAAACAAGTGACAGACAAACCAACAGTAACGATATTCATAAGAGAGAAATTTTCTCACACCAAATTAAATTCAAAGTGTAATAAGGCTTCTATTAAATAGATAAACCCGATCCTATTCTCAAAAACTGATTACCGATTTTCTCAAACTAAGTGACACAAAGTAGGAGTTGCTTTCATGATATCAAAAGCCATTAATCTCTTAAATGTACAACTTTTTTTCCATTGACGTGAATTTTGAAATAACAATAAGTACATTTTGAATAAAAAAGTTTCTCCTTTAACAATTTTTACAAGAAAAATTTTTGTTAGCCCCTAAAAATATAAAAAGCTGATAAATTCCCAAACCTTTTACCTAATAGACTTAAAAATGTTTATATAGTTTTATTAAGATATACTTGCAATTTGTATTTTAATTATTTCAAACTCATCATAATAAGTTTCAAGCTATTTCTAAATATTTCTATCGTAAAATTATTTTAGGATACAGGTCAAATGTAAAAAATAATTGAGAAAAATACCGAGGCAGTCTTGACACACAAGGACTACATAGTCTCCTTTGTATTATAAATATACTCATGTCTAATCAGTAGGAGTGTGATATATATTATATATAAAAGATGAAGAATATTAGTTTGTATTTATCATCAATTTTTTCTCAATTATGTAGATATTTGGACTGAATTTTACCCAAAAATATGGATAAACAAAAACGTAATGGTAGAACGTGTTTTCGAAATCTCGTTTTGTTTTTCCTTTAATGTACCTCATTGATGACTGATAGTGCCTTTTGTTTCTTAATTTATTTCAGATAGTAAGTGTTCGCTAATATAAGATAACGCACGTATTTTAGTTTGTAACTCTTCACACCTCTTCTTATATTCTTTAAGTACAGGAAAAACCGTTAATAATCCAACTTCTAATGTCTTTAGCGATCTGCTTTTATACAACGTAAACTTTCTTGAAAAACTGACCATTTTTATCTTCAAACTCCAGCAAGACTTTTTTTTAGGAAACCAGGGTACATGTATTCAGTCTCAACAAGTCCATTTAAAAGAATATTTCTCGTAAATTTTGTAAGTATTTCAAGATTGATACAAAAATGTTGATAGATTGCTTTTTTTCTCCTGTTATTTCAAATCGTCACTAATATATCTCTAATTCACTAGCTTTTAATCAAATATTGACAGAATATTAAGGACAGAAAACATCTATCTATATAGAGTTGCATTAGCGTCTAGAATTTCTTGAGATAATAAGTTTTAGGTATAAAAATTCACTATCAATGAATGTACAGATATTGAGGTTGAATATTCATTATGCCGATATCTATAATCCCAACAAGATTATTTTAGAAATTATTGCTCACGTGATAACCAATTTTCGATTATAATTTATCGTTAAAATCCTTTATTTTCATTAGGAGCCACCGATATACATTTTTGGGTCTATACTAATAATCCGTCGGTATTAATTCTTTCTAAGACATCTATCAAATCTGTAACTTTGGCAAATCCGGGTATGCTTTCGCAGTTCATTTAGTTTTAACGAAGTCTGAAGTGTTTGTTGAACCATTGTCATGTTGTAATAATACTTTTTTTGACTACATGGAAACGTTTTACCTTACCAGTTTACCAGTACATAGATTGTTCTTTTTTTAAATATTCTAAATTCATTGTATTTTCCTTTCAAAGAATTAAATTCTTAAGTGGTTTTCTGTTCTATTCCTCTGTCACATATTGAGATATCCATATATATAAAACTTGTTAACTAGTTACAATCTTCTGATTGGGCTTCGCATCTTCAATAGTATTTTTTTGCCATCTATTTTCTACCTCCAAAAACTCATCCTTGCTAGGCTTTCGTAACTGCAAAGTACGTATTATTATACTATACTAACACTTGAAATGTCGTTTTCTTCATTGGAACGAGCATCGCTTTCTTTGGGTGCCAAAACACTAAAAAATAAGATCTAAATAATTTGGGATCTTTGATTACAAATGTCAAAACTGCTTGATGTTATGAACGCATCTCATATATTTGCCAAAAAGAAAAGTTAATCGTTTATAAAAAAATGGCATCTGTTATTGACCGATTATTGGTAAATCGAACTATGCATGTATCGGTGCCTCATTCCTAATGTTTTGTATTGTTTTTAAAATTGTATTTAACATAATTTATTGTTTTTTTAAGTTTTTATTTTTAACTCAGTTTTTAAATTGATTTTATTCATTTGTTATAATTATTACTATAAAGGAATATCCATCAAATACGATTTAAAATTATCAATTAGGAAAAGTACTTATTTTCTAATCCTAAATATCAGGTAACACACAAGAACGCTTGTTAATTTAACAGAAAACTGTTTATTATAAATACATAAAATATCGTTAAATTTCCTTTTTTTATATAGTTTTCTGACTGACAATCAGAATGTAATAATTGATAGTGAATACAAATTAATGTATTCTTGTGTAACATAACTTATTACCTTTTTATCACGTGTTAAGTATTTTTTTAGATTATTATTTATTTTTCTTGCTGAACATATTAGTCGTATACTTGTTATTTTTGTATGTGTTGAAATTCGTGATTCATTTGTATATCCTAACCTAGGATATGGTTTTAGTGATAAAAAGATAGTGGCAATTTACAAATTTTTCTGAAAAAAGACTTCTTCCAATTAGAGAACCCAAACGAGTTCTCGTTTTCGAACCTAAATTATTATTAATATATTCCAAATAAGTAAAAAGTATATAAAATTAAACAAGTTTTGGAGAAATATAAATATTTTTTCATTGTATGCCACAAAGGATAATCTTGTTTTCGATCGATTTGTAAAATGCACCTATTTGTATAGTTACTTAGTATTAGTAAACTATTATTGGAAAAATTCAAATCGTAAAAATCGTGACAGTTTTTACAAAGTGAACAAAAACAATTATACCTTTCTATTTGTATTAATTCAAGTAATTGTACAAGTAAGATGCATCCGATCCAAAAACTAATGTCTGTAAAAAAGAATTAGTTGGTAAAATATTTATTACATTAAAAAATAAGAAGTATATTTGTAGTTTAAATTATTTTCCGCCACCCCAGGAACGAGTATCTGTATTAAACCTGGCAACCAAAAATAGTATCCTCATGGCAGATTTATTTAGCGTCAGAAGAAAATGATTTTATAGTCAAAGAAAACCAATGATTTCAAAATTAAACAAATAATTACTATACATTAAAACGAAAAGGTACAAAAAACATAATAACCAAATATCATCTTATACGTGAAAAAAATGCAACTAATAAGACAATAATTCAACTTCAAAAACGGTTTTTTCCAAATTGAAATGTGTACGCTAGGTGAATCTAAGCATTGGGATTTAAAAAAGTGAGATTTTCATACCAAATATCGATTGTTCAAATAATTTAATTAAAACGTATTTTTGTTTTCCGAAAATTATCATTTATCGATATTAAAAATATTGTAAATTATATTGACTATATAATCTGCTTCTTTATAAAGATATATTTTGGCAATATTTTAAATAAATATTTTTTTTGGGGGTATGGATTCTAAAATAAATTTCGATTTTTTGCAGGAAGCCGTAAACTCACTAGCCCTTAGCAGTAAAGCTAAATACATAATTTGTTCATTCGACAAAAAAAGTACCCATTAAATTTATTGAAAAATCGTACTATTGGTTGTTTTCGAAAAAAAAAATTAATTTTGGGCTTTTTTGCAAAAAGTCATACCATACCTGCTCTTTAGCAATTATTACTCAACAATGTTTTCTACGTTTTTTCACTTTATTAAAAATTTGATTCTACACAAGTAATTTTTCTTCATAGCACGGAAATGGCGAATGTCGGAATTAAGACATTTCGATATCTTTGCATAAATATTTCCTTGTTTGTTACAATGTAAAAGTAGACCTAAAAAACGAATGTTTTGGTTTTCACTGTATTACAGTATATTTTTTTAATAGGCCAAGTATTTTGTTTAGAAAAAAAAATCCTATAAGGATGACAAAGTTTTGAATTCTATGAAAATTTTTTAAGTTTCAAATTTAAGCATTTTTAATGCAAGAATATGAACTTTTCAAAAATTGCTTAGATATATCAAAAAATTGAGTTGTTTGGGTTTACTTTGAGTTTCACAATAAATCATATCACTAGTATAACCAAAATACTCTTTTTGTTAGACTTTACTTTTCACTTTTTAAATCTTTTTTATAAAAATTATTTAACTTAAGGCATAAATTAAAAGAATAATTAGATTTTAAGTTTTATTCATAAAAGAAAAAAACAGTACAACTGCTGCTGACATTGGGTCATTAGTATTTCTACACAGCCAATGACTTAAGTAGTCATGAAAGAGAACTTGTCAATAATACTCGGTATCAAAATTAACATGAAAAATAAATATTTACAAAAATAAGGAATGAAATGCTATAAATTAAATTACTCTAAATTTAATCTACTTCTTCCATTCGGGA
The DNA here is from genome assembly GCA_951812935.1 of Hermaeophaga mercurialis. Taxonomy (NCBI): domain Eukaryota; kingdom Metazoa; phylum Arthropoda; class Insecta; order Coleoptera; family Chrysomelidae; genus Hermaeophaga; species Hermaeophaga mercurialis. Next base: position 15,796,307 of record OX638360.1, read on the forward strand.
AGCATCTTCTCCGTCGCCAGCTTCTGCAGCCGGTGCATCACCAGCTGGAGTCTCTTCAGTAAGCATTGATTCTTCTTCATCGATGCCCAAACCTAATTTAATCATCCTATAGATTCGGCAGGCGTGGACTTGTGGTTCATCCAAAGTGAAGCCAGAGCTAAGGAGAGCAGTTTCAAAGAGTAGGATGACTAAATCTTTAACAGCTTTATCATTCTTATCTACTTCAGTCTTTTGTCTTAAGTTTTCAATGATGGAGTGATCTGGATTGATTTCGAGATGTTTTTTGGCTGCCATGTATCCCATGGTGGAAGTATCGCGGAGAGCCTGAGCCTTCATGATGCGCTCCATATTGGCGGTCCAGCCATACTGTGAAGTTACAATACAGCAAGGAGATTCTACTAGACGATTGGAAACGACAACCTGAAACCAAAATCATTCATTAGAAATTTGTTTAAAAAAAAACGGTCAGGATAAAACTGTTAAACACAAAAAAATAATTACCTTTTCAACTTTGCTGTCCAAGATGCTTTTCATGACTTTGCAAAGACCTTCATATTTGGCTTTGTCTTCTTCACGTTTTTTCTTCTCATCTTCATCCTCAGGTAATTCCAAACCTTCTTTGGTGACGGAAACAAGGGTTTTGCCGTCATATTCTTTAAGTTGTTGAACTACATACTCATCAATGGGTTCTGTCATGTAGACAACTTCAAACCCACGCTTCTTCACACGTTCAACAAAGGCGGAGTGAGCAACTTGTTCTTTGCTTTCTCCAGTGATGAAATAAATATGTTTTTGGTTCTCCTTCATGCGACTAACGTAATCTTTAAAAGAGCATGCTTCGTCACCGCTAGCAGAAGTGTGGTATCTCATCAAATCTGCCAATTTTGCTCTATTTTGAGAATCTTCATGAATACCTAATTTGATGTTCTTTGAGAACTGTTCATAGAATTTCTTATAGCCGTCTTTGTCTTCAGTAAGTTCTTCAAACAATTCCAAACATTTCTTTACCAAGTTTTTGCGAATAACTTTAAGAATTTTATTTTGTTGAAGCATTTCTCTGGAGATATTCAATGGTAAATCTTCAGAGTCTACTACACCTTTGATGAAGTTTAGGTATTCTGGAATGAGGTCTTCACAGTTGTCCATAATGAATACCCTCCTTACATACAATTTGATGTTATTCTTCTTTTTCTTGTTTTCGAAGAGATCAAATGGTACACGCCGAGGAACAAAAAGAAGAGCTCTGAATTCAAGTTGACCTTCAACGCTAAAGTGTTTCACGGCCAAATGATCTTCCCAGTCATTTGTGAGAGACTTGTAGAATTCGCCATATTCTTCCTGGGTGATGTCATCAGCATTTCTGGTCCAAATTGGTTTAGTTTTGTTTAATTCTTCATCTTCTGTGTATTTTTCTTTAATGGTCTTCTTCTTTTTCTTTTTCTCGTCTTTTTTGTCTTCATCTTCATCTTCTCCTACATCTTCAATTTTTGGCTTGTCTTTATCTTCTTCCTCACCTTCTTTCTTTTCTTCTTCAGCCTCATCATCACTCAATTCTTTTTCTCTTTCTTTCTCAACAAGCATTTTGATTGGGTAACCAATGAATTGAGAATGTTTTTTGACTATTTCCTTAACTTTGTTCTCTTCTAAGAATTCAGTTTGATCTTCTTTAATATGTAAAATGATCTTGGTACCACGACCCAATGGTTCATCTGAATCTGATCTGATGGTAAAGCTACCTCCTGCAGATGATTCCCAAATATACTGCTCATCATCATTGTTCTTTGAAATGACAGTGACTCTGTCAGCAACTAGGTAAGCAGAATAGAAACCTACACCAAATTGACCAATCATACTAATGTCGGCTCCAGCTTGAAGGGCTTCCATAAATGCCTTAGTACCAGACTTTGCAATTGTACCCAAGTTATTGACGAGATCAGCTTTAGTCATACCAATACCAGTATCGATGATAGTTAATGTTCCTTCAGCCTTGTTTGGGACAATTTTTATTTGCAAATCTTTTCCAGAGTCGAGACATGATGGGTTAGTGAGCGATTGGTAGCGAATCTTATCCAATGCATCTGAAGAGTTTGAGATCAACTCTCTAAGGAAGATTTCTTTGTTCGAGTAAAAGGTGTTGATAATCAGACTCATCAGCTGAGCGATTTCAGCCTGGAAGGCAAAGGTTTCGACATCTCCTTGGTTTTCTTCAGGCATCTATAACAATATTTATTGATTTTAAATATTGCAAATATATTTGTAATAAAATAAAAACTAAAATCACTTTAAAAAGTAAATAAAAATTTATTTTAATTTAATTTAGCCTCAAATAGTGTAAATAAATTAATACCTATTTTATAGAACCGGTATTTTAATTTGCCTAACCAAAAATATTCTTACGGGATGCTAATTTCAAAAATGGTAGGTACTCCCTGTATACTTCCAAGTATATTTTTAATAAAGAAATAATAAAATTACTTTCATAAGTAAAGAAAAGAATTAATTTTGAAATAGTGTGACAAAAACTTATTTTTGAGACGTTATCATGATCATGAAAGATTCTTTTTTATTTGACAAACACGAGGTGACAATTTTTTAAAAGACATGTAATATCCACATAAAATACTATTGTAACAAATAATACAGTAATAGAAAAAGACATACCTTAACTAGTATTTTAAAAAAATATCACTAGTATAACGTTTTATAAAGAAAAATCACTTTGAAAATGCTTTGGAATCTCACTTCCACTACACGTCGTCGCGCTTACAGCTTATTTAACATTGACGCGATCGTGAACTGTCGGTCGCTTTTATAGCCTACTTCGATCTCGAACATTCCAGAAGATTCTAGACAATTTTCGAACCGCATGGAAACTAAAAATTGTTCAATAAGTTGAGACAGATATATTTTCTTTCTTCGTTTATTTCCGCTTTTTAAGGCGGTAAATTTAAAATACAAGGTAGGAAGACATTTATTTTCAACATTCCAATAAAAATAATTATTAAATTATTGGTGTACATCGTAATAATGAATCTACATACATTTAAGAAATGATTTCGTAAATAAATAAGAAATATTTTTTAAATTATGAAATGGAATCTTATTAAAAGCATATATTTAATAAAAGTATAATAAATTTTTTTTAGCAAAAATAATTATTAAACCAGAATAATATATCTTCTCATTCATAAAACACCTTTTCAAAACTTAATTTTTGAAGAATTAGCAGAATTAATAAAATAACTAGCCCTTTCGCGACTTTATCATTCGCTTGATAATTAGTAAAATAATTTATCAAAAAAGCAATTTTATTTAACTAAAATTCATGCATCATAAATTATAGGCAGATGAGTATATATATATATAGATAAATATACATGTATATAAAGCGGGTTGTAACACCTCATACCACCTCTAAAACATTTTCTGATAAAAAGCTTCTAAATGCATAAATTAGAAAATAATTTGAAATTAGATCATATCATAATAAAACGTCGAAAAAGATTCTAAACGTCCTATATAAAAAAGCCTTGTAAAATACTGTAATTGAATGTTAATTTAACCTCAAACTGTTTGATATGCATTCTAGATAAACGTTAATATAAATGTAAAATTTAAAATATTTTCATTTTAAAATTCCATCATATTCCTAAAATTTTAAATATTCTTATGACCCTTCATCATAAAAATATTTAAATAGTTTTGGAATATCCTGGAATTTTAAGATAAATATTTTTTTATCTTTTACGATTATAATAGATAGATTCCACACAGGAAGAGTAGATGTAATTATTATAAAAGTTAATATATTTATTTGTACTTATATATGTTTCAAAATTTTTTTATTATTCATGGAATGTTCTGGAAGTTTCTAATTTATTCCTACAAAATCAATATTTAGCTTCTCATTGGCGCCAAATAACTGTCTTCTTTCACTTGTCGTAGAATTTTTCTAGAATTTAGGACGTACAGCAACCAGCAACATTATATTTTTATTGGTTAGGAGAATTTTGATTGACAGTTAGTTGACAACTTGTCAAAAAAGTAAACAACAATTTATTCCAAGGTATTTAGTTGAATTTCATAAAATATGTGTTCTACAGCTGTAAAAGAATCAAGCAAAGATACTTCTAAGCCAGAAGAAAGTAAGATTTTATAATTAATAAAAATGGAATATAATTTTATACCATTTTTAGTTGATGAAGAGATTAACTATAGAATATATAGTATAATTTCCTACTTTATAGTATTAATAGTAATAGGGTTACCTATATGGTGGTATACAACAAGGGTCTATAGAGCAAATTTACCTCTCTCACAGATGCAAAATTTTAAAATTAATAATAACACCGATAAAGAATTTGGAACACCTTTGAGCTTAGAATATGATATTTTGATGTCTTTTGTTCATCCAGACCCTCTTAACCCTAAGGTGCTATTAAAAGGCGAAGATATTCAAGAAAATATTCAACCATTTTTAGATAAAATCTCGCCCATTTCCAAATTTGTTGTTAAATCACAATGGTTATATTTACTAGACTTGGGAGTAATTCCTACAAAAAACGTAGACCATTATGCTTTAAAAAAATATCAGCTGCCTCATATCATTACACCTTTAGAAACAAAATTATGGTCTCACATGTCACCTAGACCTACAATAAATTTACTAATATATTTTCAGAGATGTAATGATCTCCCTTTATACATCTTAGATGAAGAAAATCAAAAGGTAGACAATAACGCCTTCTTAAGCCCTAGATGGGGCGGCATTTACATAATTAATCCAGATAAACAGTCCTGTGAAACTGGCATTTTTAAACCTAATTTGCAATCAATTGTATCCACTTTTATTACTCAATTACAAAAACTATTTAAAATTGATGACATTATGGATCCAGATAACGTTTATGAATTAAAAATGAGAAAAAGTAGGGAAATGATAGATTCAACTCATAGAACCCTGCGCTCTCTGGCAGAGCTCCTCTCTGAAATAAAATCTATTGTTATTAGTGATGATGTTGGACATAAAATTAGCATTGCTGTGGAACATTCAGAGTTAGCAGAGGAATATTTGAAAAAAGGAGAGGTGGACAAAGGTTTAGAACTGGCCAAAGTTGCCTTTAAAAATTCTGAGGAAGCTTTTAGTGATCCTTCATTGTTATCTTTATTATATTTTCCAGAGGACCAAAAGTAAGAATATTTCATCCATAGCCTAACATACAGGGTGCAGCATTAGTTCGTCGAAGTATGATTAGTCCGCTATTATTGAAGTTACGAAAAAAATGTTTTTATAAAAAGTGTAGGGAGTCTTGAGAATCACATTTTAACATTAGTCCCAAATAGACAGTGTGTTCAGGAACGCAATGCCAGATCAAAGCTATGTTTTTTTAAATGGAATACCCCTTATGTTTTTACATTTTTATAAACCTCTTGCCAAGCTAATTTCAACGATGTATCATACTTGATGTCTATTATGTTTAATAAAGGATCTATAGCCACTTGATAATCACATTTTTTTAATTTAGATGTCTGTAGCAGCCAAACCGTTGAAAATCAATAAAAACGGCTTACATGTCCCTATCCTAACTTTTAGTTAGGAGTTTTATGCTACGACATAAAAAAATATTTGATATAGAGTGATTAAAAATCAGATGGAATTTCAAATTTTTGATCACTCTGTATCATTTGTTTTTATCATATATCATAAAAAAACAAAATTTTTGTCTGGCACTGTGTTCCTGAACACACTGTAAATTTGGGACTAATTTTATAATGTGAACCTCAAGACTGCCTATACTTTTTGTAAAAACTTTTTTTTTCGTAACTTCAATAATAACGGACTAATCGTACTTCGACGCACTAATGCCGTACCCTATATATAATTTGAAGGTACTGAAAACAAAACTTTAAAGACAAATGTTTTGTGAAAAAAAGCTAAAACAGGTTGTTTATTATTCTAAGGGTGGTATTTTTCTAACAAATCCTCAAAGGTGATGCATCTCTCACCTCCCCTCCGTCACTGTCACAAGAACAATAATTTAAATGGAGAAAGTACTGAGTTTGACACATCATTGAAAAGTTGATTTTATAATTCAGACATAACTGTTCATTGTTTAACTTTTGATGTTGGCGCCCTCTTACGAGAACAAAAACTGTTACTTATTCCAAAATGTGACACTTCATTTGGAAGCTACTTTTATTAGTTTTTTGCGTATTTTCTACAAAAAATTTGTCTTCAAAATGTTCAATCTGTTACGTTTTCGGTGCGCAACCTAATATTTAGTTATATCATCATTTTTAACATATTTCGCTTTGTAAATTTAATCATTAATTTTTAGGTATGCTGTATATATACCATTGTTCCTGCCAATAATGATTCCAGTTTTTATGTCTTTGTCAACTTTAAAAGCCTGGATGTCAAAGAAGAAACTTAAAATAGAATAAAAAATAACATTTAAAAAATGAAAAAATAAAAAAAGTGCAAAATATTTTTGTCCATATTTTTATTCATTTCGAAATTACAAAATTAAAATGAGAAATATATAACCTATCACATAAGAGTAATAATAAAAGTAGTAAAACCAATTTATAAATAACTCGCGAAAAATAATCATTATATTTACAATGTGGAATTAATATGTTAACTTGAAATATATTTGCTCTTAAAAACTAAAACTATATTACAAATTATTTAGTCTTAAAAATTAATATGATGACAAATAAACAATGTTTTTGAATTGCAAATATAGTCAGTGTGTTATGGTTAGTACAATTTAGAAATTAGTCCAATTTTTTCATTAAATTAAAGTCAAAGCTTATTTATAGAACAATTTCCGGAAAAAAAATTATTGGAATTGTCATGGATTTTCAGAAAAGCTTGGAAATGGTCTAAAACGACAATATATACAAAAATATAAGAGGTTATCCATGGAACTCAAATGAGGTATGTAGGATGAAATCGAAGGAAACTCAAAATCTTGCCACAAAAGTAATTTATATTAAGTATTTTCAAAATTTGTTTAATAATCGAATTATTTCAGATTCATTCTTTCAAGACAAGCTGTACATAATGTGTAATTTTTTAAACAATGTTCATATCATTGAAATATCGTATGTCTCATTTGTGGTGTGCCAACCCGTGTATTTAAAAATAATCCTTACTGACATCCATGTATCTGTAGAAAAATATTTATTAAAATTTTTATCCTTTAGACAGCAAATTCAGTGCCTGGTATAGTGCCACAACAAGTATATAGCAAATTAATTTCAAATAGAAAAGGTTTAAAATGTTTAAAAACGTGTATATGTTTCAAAGAAATGTAATAACTGAATCTATACAATTCAGAATGTTCGTAATGTTTCCTCAAAATTTGGTGAAAATCCATGAAGATCCTATAAACTATAATTTCACTGATTTTGGTTTCTTCATCCCTAAACGCTGAATTTTTTGTTTCGCTCTAGATTTGTATGTAGACGATTTGAATTGTATTTTACTAGTGTTAAAACTCCTATGAATCATATTTGATATTAATAATCAGTTTTATAACTCTTTCATAATGTATATCGCTGGGATATCCAATATTTCGTTCATTAGTTCCTACGACTAATTTCAGTTTGTAAACTTTTATATTAATATCACATATAATGCGTGCCACTTTTAGAATTGAGAATCAATATATGACGGGTAATAAGCAATGGAAAGTTTACAATTGTCTTCTAGTCAATCTAATACAAACATTTCAAATAAAAAAAATTGCTCAGCGAGGATCTGTGTAGTTGTTTTCAGAAATATTTTCTATATGGAAATAAAATTCCGATCAAATGAGGCACGTTATTATATATTTTTCAAGGTGTCATCAAAATTAACATCAATTCTGGTATATTACAAAAAACTTTCTCAAGGTAATTCTTCATTTAATCTGTCATCATGTTACAGTAAATTAAAAGGCAGAAATCCAGTTTTTTTGTATAATAAAAATATATATAGAAGGAAAAAGAACTAGATTTCTTCTGGAGAAACATACAATACTTTGAACTTTTTCCCCACATTTATAAACTATATTCACATATTGTTTTAGTAGAGACGTGTATTTTTTGGTTTAGTATAACAAACAAATGAGGCATTCCTAATTATATCATAGATATTAACAAAAAGTATAGATAAAAAATGTAATTAAGAATCAGCATAATTTGTAATGAATATCACACAGACTTTAAAGATGGTTTGTATTGGCGTCATATCAGTTTTATTACATAAAATTACACCAATTCAACTTAATGTTTATCATAATAAATACAAATTATGCCAGCTCTGCAAAATATAACGCAAGTATCATTGTTAAATAAATAAAAAACCACAGCTCTTCCAGCAAAAAAGAAAACAAAAAAAAATGATTAATCAATTTTCACAGCTGCATATATTTTCCTAACGAAAGCATAAGCGGCAAAAAATCCTATCGTCCCCGTTAGTAACCAAAAAGTGAAGACCATTAAACCTGTGTAACCAATATAAAGTAAAGTAGGTATGAATTCGGTTATTTCTAAAACTGTCATGAAATAGAAAAGGGAATAACCTAATACGTATAGGGCGCTGCCTCCAGAGACAATAAAACTACGCCACCACCAGCGGTAATCCTAAAAAAAACCAAAATAAGATAAAAGATTGAATATCATTTGAATATTTTTTTTTTAGTTTACCTCTCCACAAAGTTGAAAATACACCATAACAATAGATATTTGAGAACATGATATTACAAGGATTACAAATACCAAGAACAGGAATCCAAAAAGGTAGTAGAATTGATTTTTCCAAATAGCAGTGAATATAAAAAATAGTTCTATAAAAACTGCACCAAATGGTAAAATACCAGCCATCAAAGTGCTGAAAAACAAGTTTTTTATCATTATTAAGATTATAGGAACAGCTTTATTATTGTTAAATTCTATTTGCTTGAATGTGTAGGGATAGTTTCGCTTTGCCAATATCTAAACTTTTAGTTGTTTATTTTTTCATTATAAGTGGCGCATTTTTTTTCATATCCCTTTACTACACATTCTAAAATTTAAATTTCCTTACCACAAAATTGGATTCATATACCAATGTTGCTCTGGAACCTGCCTGGGTATTTGGTTTGTTCTAACTGGATGTTGAAATGGTTGTTTTCTAAAGCCAAAATAATATCCAAGGTACACCAAAGGTAAAGATACAAATACCCACATCAGCAAGAGACTAATCATAGCAGAAAATGGTACTGCACCACTACTGGCCTGAAATAAAAACATACTTCATGTAAAATTCTAAATCACTTTTATTATATCTTTTAAAAATAATAATTTACCTTTCCCCAAATGAAGAAGTTCAAAAAGAAGCATGTAAGACCCACAATAGCAGGATAAAGGGCAGCAGTAAGGAAGGCCGCTCTTTTCCACTCACGCCCTTTCATTGTTTTATACAATCTAGCGGAAAAATATCCTGCCACAGCTCCATGAATCATATAAAAAGTTATAGCAGCTGTGGTAAGGGCCCCACGAGAGGCAGGTGACAACATTCCCAACATGGCAAAAACTAAAATAATCTGTAGTAAAAATCACTTTTTCTGTTAATAACAAATCAGAAAAACATGTTTTTACTTACATATTGTTATTAGAGACATTAAAAAGATTTGTATCCCTGAACCTACAAGAGCGGCAAATAATCTAGAGTTTCTAGGTGGTCTAAAAACATCGCCATGCACAAGTTTCCAGCCAGTCTCTTCAATAGTTTCATCATAACTTTCATCAGCATTATATTTGGCAATATCTCTTCTTAAGGTTCTTACCATGATCATGGTTAGAATGCCTTTAAAATAATTTTTCCTTTAATATATTATATATTATTGAAGTAAGTTACATTTAAACATTCTTAACAAATTTGGTTTCTAACCTGATAAGAAGAAAATAACTACTATGGAATTGATAATAGAAAACCAATGAATTTGCGCATCTGTCATAGCCAAGTATGTGTCCCACCTGGAGGCCCAGCTGACCTTAGACTCTTTCCATTCTACCTCGTAAGTGAAGTATAATTTGGTACCTGCTGTAGGATCAACGACTTGAGATCTAGGCTTACTAGGAAAACTACAAGTTTTTCCTTCATATTTCATTTCATCCATATGAACTGATTTTGCTGTAGCCCGAAAACCAACCACCCTGTACACATTTCTAAAAAATATAGAAATGGATATGCTCTCAGACAGTATTCCTTTATTTATAAATTATAATGAAATGCAAATGTTTTAATAATACTCACGGTTGTGGATTATGATACAATAAAGTAAGCTTGAGGTGGTTGTTAATAAAACTTCTATCTCCAACTGTATTCCCAAGTCTATATCCATGTTCAAACTGATTTTCATTAGTTTCTGGATTAAAAATTTGAGTTGCTGCAGGTAAATTGTCTACTAATCTACAAACATATTGATTCAATTTATATAGAACTTGATTTTTTTAATAACAAAAAGCACTCACAAATGAACAAAATATTCATGTTGAATTCTATCTACAATAGTCTGGGATTGTTTGAAAGTCCAATTAATAGGTTTATCTGGTGAATTGCACAGCAAAGTGCAAGGTATAGGTTCAGCCATTTTTACAACATAAGGGGTATTTACAATTCTGTCCCCTCTCAAAACTTCTCCCAGGTTTTCAGATTTATAGTGAATGGCTTCAGATCCTCCTTTAGGTAGGCAAAAAGGCAGAGAATAGTATTCATAAGGTAATTGAGTATGTATACTTGTCATTTTCACAGCTTTTACTTCGATTGGATCACCTTTTTTGAAATCTGTGGGTGCCATTCCAGGAACATAAAACTCGTGGCTTAATGAAAAACATTTTACTAATAACAGTATTTTAAAAAGCGGATGGAAATTCTAAAATAAAAAATGTTGAGGTTATGCCAATAGAAATATATGTGCACTTACAAGTGAACTCATTTTTAACTGTAAAATTAAACCTTCTTAAATAAATATAAAATATATTTCTTAATGCTAAATTCTATGAAAATTCATTTTATTTGATGACAAAATAACCCCTACAATTTTATTTTTGACAGCTTTCAAGAACGTGAACATATATGGGACGGTTCGTTTGTAAGAACATCAAACAAAATACATAGATATCTCTTTCTCACTCATTAAAATGCCTATTATTTAGTCGACTAAAGAAAATACGCATAGCATTGTGCTAAATAAATGTTTTATCCTTTTCTCAATCTAATAAAGTTTTGAGATAACGAATAAATAGGTTGTGAACATATTTATGACAGTACTACAAGAAAAAACAAAATTATTTACCCAACCGTCAAAGTCTGCGAAGAAATTAATCAGAAAAATTTCAAAATTAAAATGAAATTGTGTTCGTTTATATAATATCAGTTTGAAATAATTATAATTTATTACAACTACAAATATCTTCAAATATGGAATCTGCTTTTTCGAAGAAAGAAGTAGTAGGACTCGTTGTACGGTTAACCTTAGTTTCAGCAGTTACTTTTTTAAGTATAAAATGGATACTTAATCAAGTTGACCCTACAAATCAAAGTAAGAAAAAGGCACGACAAAAAGCTGAAGAACAGCTCAAAAGGTATTAGATATTATTTATTATATTTACTTTCTCATAAATGTGGCGATGATTATGATGTTCTTCATGTGGGAATCACACATGGCTGCATCTATTTGATTTATAAATTTTTATATTGCTCATTAGATAATGTTTTCGTATCAACAGATTAAACAGGTTAAGAAGTTCAGGTGTAATTGACAAATTAAATGATTATGAAATGATGATAGCTGCACATTTAGTACACCCACATGATATAAAGGACTCTTGGAACAGCATAGCTGGTCTTGAGGATCTTATCCAAGAATTGAGAGAAACTGTTATTCTACCCATTCAGAGAAAGGAATTATTTGCAGATTCCCAACTTTCAACTGCTCCTAAAGGTTAATTAAGACTGTTTTTTTTAACAATAGGAATATGCCTAAATACAATTTTTATAAATTATATTAATTTCTGTAGGTGTTCTTCTCCATGGACCTCCAGGTTGTGGTAAAACTCTTATTGCCAAAGCAACAGCTAGAGAAGCTGGCACTAGTTTCATTAATCTAGATCTGTCCATACTAACAGACAAATGGTATGGGGAAAGTCAAAAGTTAGCTGCCGCTGTGTTTACTTTGGCTGTGAAAATACAACCTTGCATTATCTTCATTGATGAAATTGACTCTTTTCTAAGGTCTCGTACAAGTTCAGATCATGAGGCCACAGCTATGATGAAAGCACAGTTTATGTCACTCTGGGATGGCCTAATAACAGATTCAAAATGTACTGTTATCATTATGGGTGCAACAAATAGACCACAAGATTTGGATAAGGCTATATTGAGAAGAATGCCTGCTACCTTCCATGTGCCTATGCCAAATACATCACAAAGAAGGCAAATCATTAGGTAAAATATTTATTTTAAAAAGAAAATTGTTTTTAAAGTGAATTTACAGGTTAATACTAGAAAATGAACCTGTTGCAATTGATGTAGATATTGAGGCTTTAGCAAGATCAACTGAAGGATTTTCTGGTTCTGATTTAAGAGAATTGTGTAGAAATGCTTCAGTATACAGAGTGAGAGACTATCTTCGCAATCATATCAAAAACACCCCTGGGAGCTCCAGTCGATATGAAAATGATGAAGAAAATGGTGACTCACTGAGACCTATATCTATGGAAGATTTAAAATTTTCAGTAAATAAAATGAGAGAAGGCAAACTTCAGTGTGGTTTAGAGACTAGAATTGATCTTGATTAGTTAGAAATCTTAGTAAAATATGCTGTGTATTTATTAAGCTAATATAATAAATTTGGGACTTGTTTTTTTAAAATTTAAATAGAGAGTGTATTTTAAAAGCTGAATATACATTTTATTTTTAAATTTACTTAAATAAATACTGATTATTTAAATTATATTTTAATATGAAGTACCAATAACTAAATATAAAGAAAAATAGATACAGTTTTAATATCACAAAAATTGTTATTTTCTGGTTTAAAATTGTGTCTAGAGAATCTTGAACATCGGTCTTTGATATTTTCATATAAAAATTGCAATAAATTAAGACCATTTTGAATCCACTTTTAAAAAATATATAGGCTTCATTTTTTTGATTTTCAAATAAAAAATATGTTAAATGTGTTTTTCTTTAAATTTCAGAAATACTTTAAATGAATGAGGGTTTTTTATGACCCCATAATGAAATGAGCAAAATTGATAAATCAACCCCCCATAGGCTGTAAACTTCAAGAATTATTCCCAACAAGATGTCTAGTACATTGGTGTGTTCAAGTAAAGCTCTTAGGTTATTATCTCTTTTTAAATTTAGAGTTTCCTTAATAAATCATAAATTATGTTGTTAGTCCTTAGTACATCTAAAAATTTGAAAGGTAGGTATCATGTTTTTCTAAAAAAAATACATAAAACTATTATCTTATTTTGCTTCCATGTATTATGTGAGTTTATTTAAAGAAATTAAATTACCCTTTACAAAGACAATATAACACCACCTCAAAGAGAATAATATAATTAGTCGTGAATCCTTTAATGTATATTTTAAAGTGACGAATAAGTGATTATTTACTTTTGAGAGTGACTGAGTTTGTGCAGGGCGCTTGAGAGATTATGTTTAGAGAGTGGAGACTGTGAATTCTTGACTTATACCCTAATTTTGTTTTAAGGGATGTTGCGTTTACCTGAGTGGACCAATCGCAATTAAGCCATAATTAACTAAATTTTATAGTATTTATGAATGGTGTATTGATGGAGTTTATAAAATGAATGTCATTTTCGACTTGTTTCGTATTGTGAAAGCCGGCGCGTCAACTCGAATTTGAATTATGAGATGACATCTAATTTTCTGTTGAAATTGGTAAATTTCCAACATATTGGAAGCAGGAGAAAAAAAATAGCAACTAATTCTTTTAAAGAGTGAGAGAAAGCGAGACAGAACGTCCTAGGAAGAATTGACGAAAGGGTGAATTTCTAACATCTAGAATAAGTATCATGTCCTATCATTTTATGAGTACAAATTTTGATAAAAAAATCAATATTTACGTGTTTTCCTAGCTCTAGAGTTTGGGACGTTTTACCTTAACTCTACCAGAATGACTAACAACCATCAGATATATTTTGGTAAATTATCTGGAAATGCAATTCAATGAGTCAATGGTAAAATTGGTAATTTAAGTCTACCATTTCTGACGCAAGAACTTGATTTTAGGCTTCATCCAAAGTAAGCAACAAGTTATCGAGAAATAGGACAATAGTCCGGAAATAAAACGTCGCGGATGCTTTTAGTTTAGATAAATGTTTCAATATCTGCATATAAGTATCTATATAGTCCCTTACCTTGTTGTCTTCTACAAGCAGGAACATGTTTGACAAATATAATAATTTCAGATTTAACATAAAATGTATCTAAAATATATCAAGTTTTATTGAAAGATTTGGTTTCGCATATGTAGAGATAAATGTTGAGAAAAATCTGATTCATTAGAAATTATAATTCTATTGGTGTAAACTCGTAGGAACCGCTTTAACAAAATAATTCTAGAATATACAAGTTTTCAACAATATTACAAATTTACTTCTATCTTTGAGTAGAAGTTTAATTTTATATATCTCAGCAGTTATCTACAATAAGGAAAACCGTGGTGCCGCTCTCTCTCTCTCTAGGTCTTTAGTGCCTGTACAACGTCTTGAGTTTACCTATCAGATTTGTTCGTTTATAGCTATGAGACAGTAAATCATGTAGACAAAGCAGTAATAAACAAATGAGGAGGATCTCGAAAATATCCAATTACCTACGCAGTGACCTTAAAAATTTTTCCAACATAAGATTGTCAATTCTAACAAAGTTAATGGAAACCCTGCATCGCGCGATCTCCGGCTTTTATTAGAACAACTGGAAAAATAACTACAATTAAAATAATTTTTTGAGGGAAATGGAGACCAAATAAAAAATGTGTGCATTTAAATAAAATTTGAATTTAAAACCTAAACTTACAATACAAAATATACAAGAAATAGAAATGAGATGGTTGGGCGATATAAAAACGATAAAAGAAAAAAATTGTTAGAAAAAGTATAGCAGTAATCGAGAAGAGAAAAATGGGAAGAAACAAAACACCACAAAACATACAAAGAGATGGCAGGAAATATCTAAAACAACTATTACAATCACTCTACTATACCTTACATCTAGAAGTGTACTTTATACCTAATGATTAAGTGAATACTAATTTTCTTTGTATTATACAATGTATTTCTTCCTCCCATTTTATATCCTTCAGAGGATATAACGGGCTAATTGTTTTTAATAGTATACTGTTTTTATAAAAATTTTTAATGTATGTACTTACTTACTGTAAAATTGAATATACTGAAGAAGCATTAGTTTGAAAAAAAAATACTTTAAAATATTCAAATGATACTTCACACAATTCAAAACTAAACTGATAACAGTAGTAAGCAGAGCTGTGACACCATAGAAAGTACCAAATTACCAAATGTCACCATTCTTTGTCCACGCTAGTCAAAAAACCATGATAAATGCATAAAAGGACAGTTTTTTAATATTATCAAATATTAATGATGGGTAGAGATCCAACTATATGAACTGTCCAGATATTTGCAAGCGATGCTTGTCTACATGAGAGACGCCTATTGGCGATGTTATAAACTAATTTAAAACAGTGAGTCTCCTTCAAAATATACAATGGGCTTACTAGAGCATTGGTGGTTTGGAAAAGCCCTGCATTCTACCTTTCAGATACATTCATAATTGTAGGTGTACCATATCTATACATTTTTGGGATAAGAAATAAAATCATCAGATATAAAAATATCGGTACTCTATTTTTCACGGTTAGCCATAACTACTATTTAAAATTATATTTAATAATAAAACTAATTATACAGTGAAAATAAAGGTATATCATTAATAAGGGATTTTACAAATATAAAATATCCAATCTCTGAATTTTTTTCTGAAATATTAGTTCTCACCAAAATAACTGACCCACCTCTAAAATTCTTTAATTGTAAAAATTGCTTAAGAACTTTGAATTATCAACCTTAATTTGAACCACTGGATCTCTACAATACCATCTTAAATATTCAGATGAACTACCTTCTCATTAATCTAAGTTCTAAAAACAAATTGATAAAGATGATCTTTAATATACCTATAGTTTTTTCAATTCTTTTAAGGAGATTCAAATTCAAGTTTATAAATCAAAGTTCTCAATGAATAACGAATTTTTAGAAATATAAAACCATACAGATCTATCTCAAACTCGACTCATTTTAAAATTTTAAATTGTTAAGATGTCAAAAGACGCTCTTGATTATAAATGATATTTAATTTCCTATGACAATAATTTTATGGTAAACATGACATTGAAGAAAATTATTGCAAAGGTAATAAAATGTCATTGCATCAATAAATTAAAATTCCTTAAAAGTAGTTATGGCTATTGTTAAAGTCGAGTTTAAAGATGATAAAGAACCTACTTTGGGATATAAATGTAGTGCACATAATTAAGGAACATATTTAAAAATTCAAAGACATCGCCATTATTGTTGTTTTGCTTCTTATACCCAATTATCGTTTTTTAAATAAAAGCTAAATATAATAATTTTTCAACAAGTCTAACTTGAGAATCTAATATTGATTTACCAATACTACATAAATTCAAAAAATTAAAAACTAAGTTTCATAAAGAAATAATAACCGTAATGAATATTCAAATTATTAAAACAAAAATATTATCTTCTACTTGTCATGAAGATAAAATTAAATTTAGGTAAAACAGTATATATATATATATATAAAATATATACAGAATCAAAATAAAAATTGGATGACGAAATCAAAATTGAATTTAAATGTAGTATATTTATGTATATGAATTTTTTTTCTTTCTAAAATTGATTAATGCTGTAAAATCCATCATTAATACCATAAGCCATCGCCGTTACCTTACTTAACTTCCACTATGTAATTAGCACTTAAAAATGAAATATTCTTCAAATTATTTACAGTACACATAATTGTACAATCTAACGAACTTTATACAGAAAATTAATAATTAATGAAGATCATCAACTTTTGTTTGAATCACAGGGTTCGTGTTTGGGTAACAGCGAGTTGCCTTCACCGCTGTCCCAGTCCTCGTCATTGGTGTAATCGTCAGACGAATCTGCTGAACTTTCGCTTGGCGTATCTTGGGCTTGAAGATGCCGTTCATAAGGAGGAGGGCAAGGGCAACTCTCGTCTCTAGGAATCCTTTGAAGAAGTAACGTAAGCTGCAAAAACAAACAAATTATATATTATATATTTATTACCGTGCTACAGGTTGTACACACTCATGGAGTAGGAATTAATGAATATGAGATTTAAGCCAATACACTTGGGTAAAATATTTGTTCTACCAAGGTACAGACTGTTTTACCTTTCTGATATTTTTTGTTCATAATTTGCAAAAAATGTAGGCATGCTAGGACACTTTAAAATATTGTAAAATATATTTTCTCGCTATTACCAGAGGCATATGGTAGGGGTAGAGATATAATTTCCCCCTCAACATTCTACATTACTCTCGGTATTGTCATAATATATTTTTTTTAATATCCCCTTTATTTCAAAGTAAATATTTTATTGTTGTCTCAATGCGATAGAGTTAGTGATTTTCCAGATATTAGCGCCCATTGATATAAGGTTCCTGTTAATTTAATATTTTTAACGGGCAAAAAATATCAGAAAATCACTTTTAAATTTTTAGATAGCCTGTATCTCAATTAAGAAGAATATTTTTCCAAGTGTTTCAGGTTATATAGTCATATTTTGAATAAATACAATATGGACAATTAATAATGGTACACCCTTATAATTCTTATAATACGTATTACATATATACATACATAATGCATACACGGGAGATAATTCCTTTGTAATGGCATGTAAAAATAAACTATTCTTCTCATTGCCGATTTTATTTTAAAATCTAATATTTGGAAAAAAATTTAATGCAATAGTCAGAAATATACAGCGTCACACCGTGAACAGATTTTTCTAAGCCATAAATTTAAAAACTCTTAATTAGGAAAAAAATCCTTTAATTTTATCTGAATTCTTAGTTATTCTCGTA
This sequence comes from Hermaeophaga mercurialis, assembly GCA_951812935.1. Lineage (NCBI taxonomy): Eukaryota > Metazoa > Arthropoda > Insecta > Coleoptera > Chrysomelidae > Hermaeophaga > Hermaeophaga mercurialis. The sequence continues at coordinate 15,814,537 of OX638360.1, forward strand.
AAAAAAATTTTCTAATCATCACAGGCTAACTAATTCGCCCTCACCAATTTGAAAACAGAAAATACAAAGAAAGAGTAAAACAAGCTTACAGATTAATCAATAAAATAAACAATTTTAAGAAAAAGTACAACATCTTTAATACAATCTTCTACAGTCGTTTCAGACTAATAGAAATATCCAAAGAATGTGTACATAATGTGATATTATATAAAAACTGGAGTACCCAAAAGCAGCCTAGGAATTGTAGAATAAATGATAGCAACATTGACAATAACTTTTGGCATTACTTTTAATATAGAAAAGGAAAGCACAACACTATAGTAAGTGTAAGGTGGGTCAATTCAATTTCAGCCTTTTAAATAAAAAATAATTTCTAGTGTGAAGCAAGCCCCATTTGTGTCTAAGGGACAGTTATTTGTGAGCATAACTGTCAGAATGAAGATATAAGTCGAAGATGTTATCACCTAACATCTAATCTAAGAAACACTTCATGTCCTTTGATTTGATTAATGACCATTTTAAAAAATAAAGCACAATATCACGTAATTGGATGATCTAAACTATAAAGTAGTTAACGTGTACATTTTTTTATTCAATTACAAAATATATTTTCAAATATTACTTATTTTTAAAGTATTTCAGATAGTTTGGTCGTTTTTGTAAAGCCTGATATTATAAGGGATTAAGACAATAATGTAATTACCTTAAAATTAGCGTGAAACATTTTGTTCTGTTTATCTTTTTTATTAACGATATCCAATTCATTCTTCTCAAAGGCCAATACATGACAAATATCCTCACTGCTACCATTATTCTGCATACCGTTCCCAATTTTATTAATAAAAAATGTATTGAACCAAAATTGGAACAATTTCTCTTTCCTCATCCTCGTTTTATTAAAAAACTCGATTTTTATATCACCTGTAAGAGGTAGGCAATAGTCCAACTTAATTGAAAAAGGGAAATCACTCTTTTTCACTTCGTATGTATCGTTTTTTCGTAATTTTTGTACTTTTTGCGTAAGCTTCTCGCCTTCCCTGTAAAGAGTCTGGTGAGATATAGTGAAGGAAAGATAACTTTGTCCACCTGTGAAGTTCGGCACTGGATTAAGTATAAATTCTTTTATGTACATGGAAACTGGAGTATAATCTAAATGGTTTCGCAATAGCGACTCATAGTACCGCACATAACGCACTTGACTAGGGATGGTAACACCCTTTTCGTCTTGAGTCCTAGTCTGTCCATAGTAATTGAGAGCCTCATCAGCACGTTCAAACATGCCGCTGTGAAGTAAGTAGCAACATATCATGGTCCCGGTCCTGCCTTTACCTGCCTTGCAGTGGACCACTGCTACATTTTTCTTATCTCTCAACAACCATTCGTTAACATCGTTGCAAAAGGGTTGGATCGAATCAATTTTTGGAGGGTTATGATCATCAAATGGAAAAATTTTTACTCTGTTATGGAATTTTATTTTGTCGTAACTTCTTTCTGAGCATAAGTTGTAGATGTAATAGTGGTCAGGGTGCTTTTGGTCGAGAAATTTTACTACGTCGTCGATGTGATTTCTATATACACCTTCTATCTTTGAAGCTGGATATCCCATTGCGATTATATTATCTGTAATATCTGTACATAATATTAAGAAAAATAATGATATAGGATTACTAATAGATAAATAAAGATACATTTTATAATAACATAGATTTATGTAAAAGGATACAGGTTAGATCCAAATTGAAGCCATCTTTCTTATATCGTTTTCTCCTTTTACTAACAAGTCCTTTTATAGGATTTGTTATATTCATATTAGAAAAGGATGTTGCCATTCTATCACTCAACGTTTCAATGGATTGTTCAGCTTTGCTATCGAAAAAAGCAGTCTCAGATGCTTGTTGTACTAAATATGTTTTAGTACCATGTTCTGAAATCATATAACACAATAGTTAATTATTTATTATTTATTTTAATTGCAACAACAATGGGCAACATTCATGACTGAAACAAAATATATGGTTGCAACGTAACATATATGAAAAATAAAAAAAAATTAAAAGAAGGGAAAAGAAGAAAAAAATAAGTATTGTCAAAATTATAAGTGAATGTAGCAGTAATGTTGTGTCAAAACATAAGGTTACTCCCTATGGCTCTATCAGCTTAAGACCAATAGAATATAATATGAACCAAAAAACTGCCGATCATCATTGGGACGATTTAATTGCTTTTTCATATATTGTGAGATTTAAAGATCTCATTTATAATATAGTTTAAATATTCTGGTCAGTGAAATGTTGTCCATTGGTGTTTAATTTTGTCCCTTACAACTAAGATTACATATTATAAGTTAATGCTAAGTGCGTAAATGTAATTTTTGAGTCAATTCTAGTTAAGCCCGCCATTTAATAAATTATGAAATATTTGTTAGCCACGTTATTTTACCAAAAGATAAGGGTGATTGTGGTTTCTAGTTTTACCATTTTCTTAATAATTTTAAATAAACGGAAATATTTCTTAATTTAACACTTATATTGAAATTAATTGTAAAGGATATTGAATGTATTTGTATTTTATTAAGAAAATGTTAAATTGTTAAATATAAATTTGCGTAAAGGATTTTATAACATTTGCCATACTATACGTTTTTTTCCAAGAGAGGAAAATATATTTTTACCATGAAATATATTTTAGTTATTATAAATATTCAACGTTCGTTATATTTTTATTGAAATCCTGAATAATTATAGAGAAAACCTTTCATTATTAAATCAACTTGATATGAAAATAAAAATGATTATCGAAAATAAATCCAAAAGTTACAATTTCATTTTTTAAGATCTCTAATATAACAAGTTTTGCTGAAATTTTAATCAATTTATTAATTATTTTTTTATTTGATAAATCAAATAGTAATATTTTCAAATAATTGGGTATACAGTTTTAGCATTACCATACATGTACTATGAGTAATGTCTTATTACAAGGAATGTAAGGAATTTAAATTTTTATCAATATTGTGAAATAATTTTCCATCCAATTTTTGATAAATTTATTCAAAATTTCATAGTACGATTTTCTTTGCGTAAAGATTGTTTTTTAAATGCCTTAAACATCTATTGACATATATTTAGATACTATAATTAAAATACACATAGTGATCTATATTTATTTTAATTCTTGAATGTTGGATCTTATAATTATAAAGAGCCTTTTGAATTACTATAGCATGCTTAATTTGTAATTAAAAATTATAAATATGAGCTTCTTTTTTATTAAAGGTAAGTGTTACAAATTAAAAAACAACGAATATATAAACTGATATATTCACGAGTTTCTAGAGCAGCTAAAACAATAGTATTTTCAAATAATTTCCATTCTGCGCTTCTAGATAATGCGAAATTTTAGTATTACTATAAAATGCATTTAAAAAACTATTTTTTTATGATTTATTATATTGTATTTAATTTGATTTTATAAGCATGTATTGGAAATAAATTTTATTTTACCCTAAAATAAATCGATATAATTTTTATTTTAAGTGAATACGTTTATATGTCATTAGTATCAGATTTAGAAAAATATATTGGTTTGTATCTGCAAAAATAATTTATTGGTTATGATAATGAAAAAAAAATCAGTGTCAAGTACTTACTAGGCCGCTGTGCATCCTGGGATTTAATACTAAAACACTGACCCATAAAATATCATCAGCTTCTTCTGATTGATTGTATTTATGATTTATAATTCTGAGCTGCTTAAATAGCATTGTGAAGTCAAGAACAAAACTTTAAACCTTTCACATTGCTTTTCCATAATATGAAATACGAAAAAATGTATCTTCACAATGTTTACATGAGGTAGAAGAAAGAAATTAAATTCCCAGCTTTATAAGTACCTAGCCAACAAATTTCTGTTGCGGACTTTCACTACATTGATTAAATCACTAATCAATTATTTTTAGTACATTTATACTTTGGAAAAAACACATTTTTTTAGAAAATTCAGAGAAAATAAATGAACTGACTGAACTGTCAATCTCCCCTCCACTTTCAGCAAATCTTTTGTGAAGGAGCTTTATTTTCATCAGATGTTTAGTCAGTTCTGAACAAAATGATCATACTCTTATCCTTGATCTGCTACATGCGAGGAAAAGAGACAACATATAAAACCACTAGTAGTAAGTTCGGTAAACGAATTTCTTCGTATTTTTAAATTTTAGCATGAAAATCTCCTATCTAAAGTTAATTTAAACTTTTATTTTCCATAAAAAGAATGCTATTTTTCTAATGCAAAATATTTACTATAAAATTCTAGTTTAGTATTTTTTATATGTTTAAAAATTGCAAATTAATATTATAAATTCTAGTAAATAAAGGATTAACTATTTAGGTAAATGCTATATGTCCAAATACTTAATTTGATTTTAATTTAAATTTGAAGTAGGAACACGACTCCATTCATAACTAAATATCAAAGTTATATCTGTCTTACTCTGTCTCGTTTATTTACTTTGTACTTTTCTCTAGTTAGTAAAACAGATTGAAAGTGTCTTTTATGTTGCTCGTGGCTCCACCTTTACAAAGTGTTGATTAATAATGGCGGTGAGTAAAATTTTGTAGAGTATAATTTTTCTGTAATCATCAATTTTGAGCTTCTATTTTTTCAATAAAATTAAACTGAGAAATTTGTATTTACTAAAAATAAATAATAGTAGCTAGTTATTTTTCTAAATTCCTTAATTTTAACAATATTATTTTCATAACCTACAAAAAAATTATGTTTTGAAATATTCCCAAAAGTATTTTAATTAAATTAAATATTTTAATCCAAAGAATCATATTGATTTAAGGAACAAATGTTTTTGTAATTTGCAATCTTTTAAAAACCAGGAAGTTTTTAAAACCTAAAACTCCTAGAGACCTTTTGTAAAAAAAAATTATTTAAGCCCGTAGCAAAGCCTAAGGATGCTAAGGACAAGAAAGAAGTTAAAGACAAGACCAAAAATCATATGAGAGAATTGCACATTCGTAAATTATGCCTTAACATTTGTGTTGGCGAATCTGGTGACAGACTTACGCGTGCTGCTAAGGTATTGTACATATAAATAAATGTAAAGATATAATAATCCGCTTAATTTTATTTAAGGTATTGGAACAACTTACAGGCCAACAACCTGTATTTTCAAAAGCTAGGTACACTGTCAGATCCTTTGGAATTCGTAGGAATGAAAAAATTGCTGTACATTGTACTGTCCGAGGCGCCAAGGCTGAAGAAATCTTGGAAAGAGGTTTAAAAGTAAGAGAATATGAATTGAGAAGGGATAATTTCTCAGGTATGTTGTACTTAGTATCTATATTCTTTTATATATTGGTAAACTGCTAATTCAATTACCTTTTATATTATTGATAATGATAAACCAACTCCTAGTTACTTTATAACTTCTTTAAATTATGTTCTACTTAGAATTTATACATTAACAGGCTAACATGCGTCTCGGGTGCCAAAATATTTTGGGTTTTTTGCAAAAACTATTATACATTTTACTAAAGATTAATTTAATGTAGGTGATTTTAGTCAGAAAGCTATGATCGGCATCTGCTACCGAAATGTATTACTTGGTGCCGGAACACACCAACAGGTGTGTATGAATTTACAGTAGATGATGAGGCTGATACATTTACTGCACACCTATTGGTGTTCCACAGTTAAGCTTGAATGTTTATATTTGAACCATTTTTTTATTCCCAAAGAATTAGCCAATTTTAATTGAATCTTATTATGTAAAGAGTAATTTTGTTTAAGAAAGTTTATTTTTAGCCTCTGGAAACTTTGGATTTGGTATTCAGGAACACATTGATCTTGGAATCAAATATGACCCTAGCATAGGAATTTATGGTCTTGACTTCTATGTTGTCTTGGGACGACCTGGATTTAATGTAGCTCACAGGAGAGCAAAGAAAGGAAAAGTTGGATTTTCTCACAGATTGACTAAAGAAGATGCAATGAAATGGTTCCAACAGAAATATGATGGTATAATTTTAGCAAGTAAAAAATAAGATGTTTTAATGTTAACATCCTTAATAAAAAATTTTGACAAAATATTTTAATTCTTTTATCCTTAGTCCTGTTATTAATTGAAAACCTCCTTATATATTGAAACTTTTATTTAAGTCAATGAAATTATAATTATGATAACTTATAATGTAGGTGTTCTTCTGTACCAAAATCTTGCTCTAAAATCATCAGAACATGTCAAAAATGCAGCTTGAGTTGGTGAATGGGCTATCAATCTAACAGCCCCATTATGTCCTAAAGACATCAGCTGCTTTCTAGAAGCATTTCTAGAATTCCAAGCACATAGAGATGTCGTCGCCTCATCCGGGAATAATACGTAGTCTTCTGTGTGATTAAAAACGGCTTGGGCTTCATATTCTTGTTTACCTGTTGTACCAGCACCTAAAACATACATATATATTTTAATAATTATTTATATATGTTTATAAAAACTCACCTGTATATGCAATTAAACATCTGCTAGTTGTCAATTCCCACAACTTGCAAATTGAATTCTTCCCTGCTGACAACAAATATTTACCATTTTTTGAAAACTCAACTGAACATACTTCCAAACCATCATGCGCCTTAATCAATGTATTTATACATCTGTTGGAAACGGCATCCCAAATCTTGATGTTCCCATCTTTGCTACAAGATGCAAATAATTTTGCATCTCTGGACCATTTTAAGTTTGTGACTGTAGCTGTGTGTTGGTGTTTGGGGAAAGAACAGACAAAACAATGCAAAGTGTTCATATCGTACAGGCGAATGACAGGATGATTTGTAGCTACAATCATGTGATCTCCAAATGGATGAAAAGAAATTGCTCTAACTGGTTCCGCCTCCTAGAAGTTATTGTTAGAATTGGCATTTTATTATAACGACTACTCAAAAAATTTATTTATCTTACAGTAATAGTTTTGAAAGCCTTTTTAACACTGGCTTTGGAAATATCAAATAACTTAATGGACATATCCTTGCTCCCAGAACACAAAAAGGGTTCTCTTGGGTGAAATTCTAAGCAAGTAACTTCTTCCATATGATCATAAAGGGTTCTGATTACTGGATGCCCTTGTTGTTCACCTCTAGATGGATCCATTTCATCAGGAGCTGATTTGGCCAACATTCTATCTACATCTAGAATTTTAATGCTAGCGTCCACACTTCCAGTGGCAATGAGCTGTCCGTCAGCTGAGAAACAACCTGCTCTGCAGTTACCTTTATGTGAAGTAACATATGCTGTTTCATATAGGGCAGGCTCAGGAGCTGGTACATTTGATTCAGTTTCGAATTCCAAATCTAAAATTGAAAAAGTTATTAGGAGTGATTTCACAAAAAAACTTTCTGGACAACTTACCTAACCCAGGACCAATTTGATTATTTCCAAATACTGCAGTTTTTGGTCTCTCTTTAAAACTAGGTTCATGTTCTAAACCCGTAACAATTAGGTGATACAGTCTGTCACTTGGTGCATTATTTGTTTCTGCTTGTACAGCTTGTTGCAAGCTTGTGGCAATAGTTTGATGCCCATCATATAATAATTGACTGAAATAATTACTAATTTATATAGGTAAGAAATGTTAGGTTATAATACCTTATTATAAGTTTGTACATAAAATCCCTGCTTTTGAATACATTAGTGGTGTCTGGTATGTCTTCATCATTTGAGCCATTAGATGTATTTAAAGGGGTATTAGTCATTTCAAGTAAACAGCTCTAATTCGAAAATAAACAGGAGAAAAACAAACCAAACAATTTCTTATTTGTTCTATAGTATTACTGGTTGTCTATATTTCTATGTTTAACCAATCAAAGTGCAAATAGACGACTCCATCTTAGGTTTTTCTAAAAATAAAAATAGGCTACCAACGTTGCAACTTCGGCTAACGTCGATATGTCATTTTTTATAACATAACCTTAAATTTCTTTAATTTTTAATACATAGCTAAACTATTTAAAAGAGCTTAGATTATTAGCTCACATATTTATCATGACAATAATTTAAATATATACTAAGCAAATTTATAGATATCTCCTTTAATTTCACATTCCGTAATGTACTTACATAGTCAATTCTCCTTAGTACTTATTTTAAGTATAATTCAACACATTAGTTTGGACTGTAGTTGTAGTACAAATAGAAATGGTCAATGCAAAAATGATTTAAATCCAAGTCACAAATACTTAAAAGAAACAAATGAAATTCCAGACAATAATGACAACCAATTGAATGTATCAGATATGGTATTAATAGAAGGGACAACTTTTGAAATGGGGACTAATAAACCAGTGTTTGAGTCAGATGATGAAGGCCCTCTTCGTAATATTAGTGTTAAATCTTTTTATCTAGATAAATATGAAGTCTCAAATAAAAAGTTTTACGATTTTGTTAAGAAAACAGGGTATAAAACTGAAGCTGAAATTTTTGGAGATAGCTTCCTTTTTGAAATGTGCCTTCCAGAAGAAGATAGAAAGAAGTTTCAAGACATTAGGGCAGTACAAGTACCTTGGTGGATAAAAATGAAAGACGTTTCTTGGAAACACCCAGAAGGACCAGATTCCATCATTGAAAGTAAGATTTTAATAACCGATTACTAATAGTAACCGCTGATCATACTTTATAAGAATTAAATAAAGAAAACATTTTAGACAATATTGTATAATCCAACTAGTACTAAGCAATATCACTTTGTCACAATTTAGTTTGTTTTAATGGAGAGATAGGTTTTTAAATTCGACTTAATAATATATATTCAAAACATAAACTAAGTTTGTATTAAAAATTTCCTTTATTCAGATATTATGGATCACCCAGTAATTCATGTATCTTGGAATGATGCAGTAAAATACTGTGAATATGTGGCAAAGAGGTTACCAACTGAAGCTGAATGGGAAATGGCTTGCAGAGCTGGCCTTAAACAAAAATTATATCCATGGGGTAACAAACTTAATCCCAAAGGCCAACACTGGTAAGAATCACTGTACAATATAAAAATGTTGAAATAGCATTGGAATTTCATTCCCATTTTTAGTAATTTATAAATTTTAGGGCCAACATTTGGCAAGGTGAATTTCCAGATATTAATACAGCAGAAGATGGATTTGTATTTACTAGTCCAGTAGATTATTTTCCTCCTAACAAGTTTGGTTTGTTTAACATGGCGGGAAATGTTTGGGAATGGACACAAGATAACTGGAAAAATGATCCTGTAAGTAATATAGGAGCAGTGTCTAGGGCAAATTCCAAAAAATAAATAGATAAACCAATTACATGCAATATATTTACACCAGAAAGTAACAAAAATATATATATATATATCTATATATATTTAATAGAATTTTAAACATTTTAGGATACAAAAGTCAAGAAAGGAGGCTCATACTTATGCCATGAGTCGTATTGTTGGCGATACCGTTGCGCAGCCAGATCGTCTAATACAAAAGACAGTTCTGCTTCCAATTTAGGATTTCGTTGTGCAGCTGATAAAATATAACTTAAGGCTCTTATCTATATATTGAACACAAACTATAAAATTTAATACTGTTTACCATACTGATAAAACTGCAGGTAGGATTTGATTTCATCTACTAAGATGAGCATATATTTAAATCATATTGAATTGAATATACATGCTGAAACCAATTATATACTAAGACTATACATTGGTTTTTATTATAGAAAATAAATGATCTCGTTTTTTAGAAATATTTTATAAAACTAACAACCCATATATAATCTTCATAAAAGAAAAAGTCAATTTTAAACTTTTAAGTGACATTCTATATAAAACTGTAATCTGAAGAGTTAAGATACATTTTAATCTTTAGAAATAATTTGTAACATGAACTATTTAAAGACGAGTTCCTTTTTAAAAGCAAGAGGTAAACAGAATAAAAATATTCACTTTAATTTAGATAGGAACCTTAAGTTTCAATCAAAATCCGGCAGTTTACTATTAATTTGGTACTTACATGTTCCTGCCAAAGAGTCTTCCAAGTGTTTATATTTTTAAATATTGCGAAATGATAATATAATTATAAAAAAAATGTTTTTTATTTTTAAACATTCTAAAATTTTAATTTGGAATGTTACTACATACTAAAAACTACGACATCTCAACAATTAGTAACCAATTATCACTATTATAAAATTTGTTGCACAGCCTTTTTTACTCTGGGACTTTCAAAATTATACACAATTCTTACTATATTGACTTATCTTTCCCTAGTCAAGTAGAATGACCTTTTCACTTTAGGACAAATATTGTCATGTCATTGCATAAATGTATTTATCTTCTTTAATTACCAAATAATCAACGTTCATTATAGTAAGAATACCTATCATATTGAAAAAAAATATTAGTAGAAAATGTCAATATTTTTTATATAAAATAGAATGTTGAGGTCTGCAAGATACAGTAAATTTATTGGTTAGATATTGAAATGGGAATGTACTGAAGCAAAAAGGAATACTTTATATTCAGATATAGATTAAGTCTAAACATTTTGGCCAAAGCATCCTACATACACTTTTTGATCAAAATAATTTAATATTTTATTTATTAATGAAACTAATACCTGAAAGTACAATGAAATTATAGAATTTATTTGTAATTAAGATGTAAAAAAGTAAATTTTGGATATTTTTAAAATTTCTTGTTTAACAAATTTACATGTTATGAAAGAAAAATGTGGTAACTGCACTTTGGTGGGAACACCAGCTTCTGTCATCAAAACTTCAGTACTTTCCTACATTAAAATATACTTAGAATGACTAAGGAATGCATAAACTGCGGAGATAAAAGTATCAATATTAATGTAAATTAATAAAATTTGGCTGCATAATGTCAGCTGATAAAGTTTTGTATTTGGATCATACACTCATCATTATGGCCTACTTGCATAATATTCTATTGAGTATTAATGACCCTTACAACAAAAATAATTTCACAAACTTTGATATGAAATTTCTTATTTGACAAATGACATTTTAAAATTAGAAAAACGATGTCTTTAAAGATTCTAAGTACTTTTGCTCAAATAATTTAAGTATGTATACATTTTTTGACAAGTAAAATATGGTTCCGATATTATTTATTCACTGAATTTTTAAAATATAGACGAAATAAAAGCAAAATATAACTGGAAACAAAGAAATATGTACAGTTTACTCTTGTAGGTATAAAAAAGCTGCATTATTTACCATTAACAATGCTACCTTTCTTGTATCATAAAACATGTGCAAGTGAATATACAGGTAGTCATTATGTAAGTGAATATGAAAAAGATAAATTATACTTATCTGTATTTCCACAAATAAGTATAATTTATCTTTTTCATATTTATTATGGATAGTTTCCACAAAGTAAGAGTTGAAACAATTAATTTATGTAAGTGACCCAAATTTCAAATATGTATTGCATTTTGAAAATTGTGACATTTATTACAAGCGACCTATTTTAAATCCTCAGTAAAAAGGCTTTTAAAATTCAATATTTGACATTTATTACCCGATTCCGAAGCATTTTCATATTTTAATTTTATAATTTCAACATTAAAAAATAACCTCAGTTTATGCTTAACCTAAACGAATTCTCAGCCCTAATACTAGCAACTATTTTTTGAGCAAAAAGATGAGCATTGTCTCTGAGAAATCTAGGTACGGGAACATACTTGTATATAAGATAACCGCCAAAAGCTAGCAGAGATACTTTGTAAGTCTGTCTGATGACTTTTGAAGTCAGTGAAGGTGGAGGAATCTCTATTATGTCTTTCATGTACTTTTCTTGGTCATTGGGCCAGCATTTAATAATACCTGGAACATGACCAATACCAACAACTCCAACAATGCGTATTGGTTCTGGGTGACCTAGAACATATATTTATTATACACACACCTATAGTACCCCCAGAATTATAGTGCGATTATGACTTGATTAGCATTTCCCAATTTTTACGATACAAAACCGCAGAAGACTATAAAATACCTATAAATAAAAAAATATAAATAAATATAAATAAATAAAATTTAAAATGTGAAAATGTTTACCAAACCGGCCACTTCATACTTTTACCCTAATTATGACACATAATGCTTTGCTTGTCTATAAACCAAAATCGATCACTGGGGTTATCTTTTATGAGAATGAAAATCCTAATAAGAAATGTTCTGAAGTAAATAAGAGAATTTAATATTATTGGAAATACCAAATTACCGAAACATGAATCCCCATTGTCTATTTGTGTAAATAAGGGGAAAATTGCTATTTTATTTAAATTGTAATAGATTTAATTCAGATATATTTCCTTCTGAATATTGAAACGTAAATTTAACCTTTTTATTTTCAGTTTCAATAGTTATATGTATTAGGTATTCTTTACATCCATATATAGGTCTTCAGGCGTACACAAAATTATTTTATAAAAAAATTAAAAAAATTTTGTGTTATCTTCTATACCTTATTTTTATTTATTTTTTCGTATGAGTAAGGGATAATATACAAATGAAAAATACTCCTCCCAATTGATTTTTTTTTAAAGTAGACGTTTAAAATGTAACCATTGCTTTAACAACATTAAAATGCATTCACAAATACACACACTAAAAGTACAATAATTCTATTTTTTATTTATTTATTATTCCATGCTCCTACAAAAAAACGATTTAAAATTTACTAATAATATTCATTAGGGTTCATTATCATAAATATCTCAAATGGACACTCTCAACAACTGTTTGGTATTACTTTTATTGGTGCTTGCGGTAGGACTAATATTAACTAGTCAAGAGTCAAAGCGATAAACACACTATATTTCTGGTTCAACTTTACATGTTTGCTTGTGACCAAATTTCCAGACGTTCAATTCATTATCTGTTTGCCTAATAAAAATATAGATAAGCATATATGCTAATATTTATTTGGATGGCTTTAAATTGTGATCCTAACATGTAATATATAAGAATCAAATTTATACTACATTTCAATGATAGATAAAATTATATAATTATTACTATAAAGTAAAATATATTTTTTAGAGAAGGCTTACCTTCACGATTTTGTTTTAATGTTGACTCTACTGCTGCTTGCAAAGAATTAGCCAAAAAAATGTCCCTTTCATCAAGAAAAACTTCTCGAAAAGCTGGATATTCACCTGACAAATCAGCTAACAATTGCTCTAACATGTCTCTTTCTTTACATTTCTCAATTTCTTCAACACTAAGTAAAAAATAAAAGTCAACATCATGATGATTTGTTGAGCAATTTCTCACCTAACAGGATCTTTTGATGTAAGCAGATGCCAGGCCAATTTAATTGTCTGAAACCAAGTGAGTCTAGCCAGTGCTCTCTGGAGTGTAATATTGATTGGACGATCTCCTAAATGTAGTCTGCAGTGAGGAATTTTTTGAGCCTAACGGAAAAATACTTCTTAAATCAATGAACAAAATATTAATTCATTTCATTTTAACTTTTCAAAATAAATATTAAGCTGACCTCTTTATAAGCAACTCTAAATTCTCCCCCTGGAGCCATCCCAATTTCTTTTGTTAAATGGGCACTCATATTGAGTAAGAGAAGATACATTAAACCATTATAAGTTCCATGGGTTCTGATAGTGGATATTATTTTTTGTATATCAATATTTTTGGCTTCCTGAAGTACAGTTTCTTCATCTAAAGATAATATATTTGTTCTTGAACTACACAGTTCTAGAACAACTACATGTGGAAGAACATTGGTTATGACCTAAAATAGAGTTAATTATGCACTTAGAAATTAGGTCTATATCAATTGTTTTGGTTTACTTTTGCTACATCTGCTTGTGATTCTTTACTAAAATGTGCCGTACCAATAAGATATACTTTAGCACCAGTCTTTTCGTGTTTCAGAAGAGTAACAGTTTTGGGAAGATTATTATCAAAGTCATCATCATGTTCAGACTTATTGCTTCCAGAAGAGTCGACATCTCCATAACCCAATATTTCAATGGGGTCACTTTTATCTGAACCTGAACCGTTTTCCGAATCGGGGTCTATCTTTACAGTACTTTCAGTCAATTCTAAAAGCATCAGGTGTGTGTTAAAAAATATAACAATATGGAAACAACATCCTAGTTAATAAAGCAGTAAAATCTTTTGAAGACTCACCAAAGTTTGTTAAAGAACTATCCATGTTTCTTATTTTTTTAATTCACTCCACTGTCTCAACGTAATAAATTAAACAACAAAAAATAAAATAAGATTTTGTCAATCTCTCAGATTGACAGTGACATTGACATTATTGACAGAAAAGTAAAAAGTACTAAAATTGGTGGAGTATTCGTTATTCCGCCGCTATTTTCTGAAACACTTTCATCTATCAAAAAGCTAAAGCTAAAAATAATTTGGTGCCTATAGAGATCATATTTAAACAAAAACGTAAAAAAGAGACGAAACATTTTACCATTGGTCTATTCTTCTTCTTCTTGCATATGAGATGATCCAAAAATAATCTTATTGGATAAATATTTGGTAAAAAATAATGCCGGATTTTTGAGCGAATATCCCATATTTTTTATTTCGTTTTATTGTGTTCGTATATCTGAACTCTTATTTCCTTTCTTGTTTTCCTCTAGAAATGATCCACGAAATGTCAAAGTGACAGTGACCTACCGGTGCAGCTGTTAGTAATTTTAACTGATCTCTCCATTCCTCACCTAACTACCTCTATTATTTATTTATACCTAGTGCGCTTAAAAATGTTTAGAGGATTTGTAAGTAATAATAATTATTTATATATGTATGTATTATAATTTAAATTCCATTCTAGTTTTCATTTCTTATTGGACTTTATGCTGGGGTATACCTAAGCCAAAATTATGATGTAAGATATTAATATTTATTTTACTTTTTTCAATTAGTAAACATTGATAACATTTTGTATTCACGAATATTTAAACTTTATAAATAAAATTCAAAAATCAGATTTAAACTTAAAGAATTTTTTTATATTGATAAATTGTTTTTAGGTTCCAAGAGTAGATGATCCAAAAGCTTTATTTGACAAAATTAAGGATTTTGCAGAAAAACATAAGAAAGAATAATATATTCGATTATATATATATTTTATTAACTTTTAAGTCCTACACCTATTATAAATAAAAAATATATTAATGTTAAACTTAACATAATTTTGCACCTCCTCCTAAGTATTCAAGTCGAATAGGGGGCTCTACAAAAGCCAACCAATCACTGGCATAAGTAGGTAACAATCCCATGCTGTGGCATTTATATAAAGCTAGTCCCATATTTACACAATTACCCAAAATATACACAATCATTTGTAATATAGCATTAGAAGTCTCCATCATTTTAAATGTGGCTTTTGTTGACCAAATTGCCTGTAACGGCCTCATTAGTAACATACCTACCATCATTATTGGGAAAATAGATATTGAATTTCCGGCCATATACATTATAAAAAGGTTCATAGGAACTTGTTTTATGGGCGCTAAAGCCAAATCCCAAGATTTCTTTGTTATTAAACGGGATACATCAGTTTTTTTAGATACTTCGCTGTTGGAACCTATTGTGGACGTACTATAACCTGGTGGTGCAGGTAGAGGTTCAGGATAGATACGATATGTTCTAGAAAAAATGGTTTTATTACAATTTATCGTTTTTATGCTTTACTTAAAAACTAACCTTCCAGACTCCAAGCTCCATTTCGTTCGACGATTTTGTGATTTATTCGACATTTTGACTATTACGTATAAATGTGGTCGATATACTAATTAACTGTAATGGGTAAGTGATAAATAAATAATAAATTAAGGTTAAAACGAGCCTGAAACTTTTCCCCTTTTTTGACAGACAAATATTACGTCACAACGAAATAATTGATATTTGACACATATTTATCTCAGAGGTGCGTTCTGAATTCACGTTCCATAGGTGAGAACGTACCGTAGAGAAATAGTTTTTTTTCACCCGAGTGTTGATTCAACAGAATCAATCCGGTTTATGATTTAACCAACAAATTTAAAATCCAGAAAAATCGTAACCGTCTAAATTTGCCGGTTATAATAAAATAAATGTTTATGAGATAATTATGTAAGGTTTCTAAGCAAAAATCTGTATAATTACAATTATAGATTTGAAAATATTACGGATGGATAGTCTCTGTAAGCTCTTTAATTTGTGTAATAGACTAAATATTTATAGAATAGTTTCGAATCTATACACTATTTCATCTGAAATATGAGTTATCCAGTTCCAACTTACAATCATATGCAACTAGTACACCAAGCGACCTCTCTCTTATGTGATATATGAGTTTCATTTGAAATTATAGAATGCGGTTGCGCAATTTTTGACATTTTTCCAGTTTTTTACTCATGAAAACGCCTCCTCGAAATTTGTATTTGGAGAATGAGTGTCAACTTCGTGTGAGGTAAAAATACAAATAAGATGTTCTAAGCCTTCTTTGATTTTTAATATTTCTAATAAAATCAATAGTTACAACGAATTAAAAGGTAAATTTCATTAACTTTTATTTTTTTTAAGAGAGCTCATAGTTAACCCAATTTTTTTATTTACATAAAATTTCATAAAACGATTATTATTAACTATATTTTGGGGTATGCCAAGGAGCCAGGAAATATCCAAAATTCAAAACATCGAACTTATTTATAATGTATTCTAGGTACCCCTAGCATGACATCATTTCATTTTACCACTTTACACCATAACCTACGAAATTAAATCATTGTATAATAACTCAGGAATTTTAAATTTTAGGTTAAAATGGCGGATCTGGGTTTTCCAGCACAGCATACCACTACAACAACTGTACAAATTACAAATACGGCGGTATCAACACCTATGAGGTTTGATACCTCATATCTGCGCACCCCACCTGGTATCCTGAAATGTATTCAGATGGTGAGGTTTATTCTAATTCCTTAGGGTGTTAATCAAAATAAAAAAAGTAAAAGTCATTTATTCACAGTTGGTCAATAAAGTTTAAGGTTTAGCTAAGTCAGTCATATTTAACTTGTTTTATATACATTTTAATAAATAGCAATAAACCACGCTTGGGGGCTAGATACTCCTTAAAAAAGGTTTCTAGATCCTGTCTTATACCTTTATGTTTGTCTTTTAACTTTTACCTGTTCTATTTTCTATAACCTCTTTCTGTCAGATCAGTCTTGGTCTAACTCATTTAGAGTTGTAAGCATACTTCATCAATTTCTCCAGCTAATCATACATGTCCTAATCATTCATTTTTAAAATGCACTTTATTTAACTATAAGTTCCCCCTGGTTTCTCTATAATCTATTTTTAGGTAATTTCTTGTTAAATATCAAACTGTAAATTAAAATAGCATTGTTGCAGGTTTTTAACTTTATAGATATTAATAAATTATTTATCTACATATCAAGTTGAATGGTTGAATTAATTTATTATAATTTTGAAGGTTGACTTCTATAATATCATATTATTTTTAAAAGATGTTTTATTTAATAATCAGAATCGAGTAATTAAAAACGTGTACAATATGTGGTGAAGTTTACGCATAAATTAATGTTTATTATCTCATAATATATCAGAAATGTCAATTTGTTTATTTGAAAATAATTACATACCTATTAAACGATTTTATTTTGAAGACAACTTTAACAAATTTTGTATAATTAAAAAGCATGATATAATTCATGATAAATTTGATAGATTCCTAATAAAAGTTGAGTAATTCATTTCATTTTATTATGTTCCTAATAAAAGTTAAGTAATTCATTTAATTTTATTATGTTTAAAAAAATGAGTCATATGTTCTTTAAGTGACTATGATGCAGGTAATTAATGGACCTGCCATTTAAAGATTGAAATATTGTATTAAGATAAAATATTGTCCTTGAAAACGCTCTGCTAATTTGGTATTACTTCAGTGCTTTAGGGGTCTAAAGAATCAATATTGATTTTCCTTTGCCAAGGCTATTTTATATTCAATGATAATGCTTGTTTACTATATAATAATACAATGTTATTAATAATTAATTATACCTTGCTTAAAATGATTAAGCTAATTTAAGTTTTCTAATTTCATACATTCTTTTATTAGTGTGTACTTTCATTGTTTATACTTTTTAATTTTCACATGAATACTGAATACTAATCTGGAGGACATCCTTTTAGTTTGGTACATTCATTTTTTTATAATAAGACGTTACTCTAGATAGTCTAGATAATTGAAATCTGTACTCATAAAGCATGTTTTTTATCTCCTTCAATCAATTGAAATTTAATATTAAGACTCTTTAAAAGACATAAGACTTTTGGTTAATTTTTAACATAAACAAACTGTTAATTTCAGGGTATAAATCTACTGGGCTTCATATGTATCGAGAGCAGCGGCGGATATTTCTCTCTGACATCGAGAGGAACCTTCTTTAATTTCGTATCGATGTTTGCATTTTGGTTTACTGGCATATTACTTGGCTTTTATTTATTCCACATTATAGAAAAAACCTATCGAATTCCTTGGCTGAGAATCGAGTTTGTCTATTGTGCCCTATGGACTGGTTTGTATCTGATTGCCGCATCGTTAGCAATTTCTTATGGAATTGAAGCCTTCGTCGCAGCAGGGGTAAGATTATTTAAAGTTCTTAGGTCTAATTTTTTATCTGACACATTTTTTTTTGTTGAGACCAAATATTTGTTGGAATAAATGAAATAGATTTACATTGATTGAAGCATATATACACACAGTATGCGCCAAAATATACAGTACTGAAGTAGTATAGAAGTATACTACTTATACATTATTATTTCTATAGAATATATGTTCAAAATGTGCGCCATTGCGCGGTAGACACTGTTCATAACAGTCACGCAGATTTTCAAACATATTCGAGAACACAGGTTGCTGCATATTTCTGAAAAACGAGACGATCTTCTCACGTAATGCATTAACAGTTCTGGGTGGGTTTGTACCGCTGAAGATTTTCTCCTTTAACATACCCTATAGACTGGCATTCGGTGGTGTAAGATCAGAGGAATATGATGGGTAGTTGAAATTAAAAGCGCGTGAAGTGATGCGTCCTTCAAAAGTTTCCTGCAGCAATGCTATCGAGTGTAGAGCGGTGTGACTGGTCGCTCCGTCCTGTTGAAACCACTATCTTTCCATCGGAAGGTTCCTGGCATGACAAAACCTTCTGCGATCCCGGACCAATGGCCTTACCTTCATGTTTCTATTACGTTCCTAGGTAACAGTAAGAGGTTTACTATCATCATTCTCAATGAAATACGGACCAATCACACCGTGTGCTGACACATCACACCATATCGTCACACGGTCACTGTGCAGCGGTTAATAATGTCCGGCTTCTCGAAACCAAGGAAGCGAGTTGTGAATGTGAGTGAATGTGACTTTCGTTAGAGAACCACACATTATGCAAGTAATCTGGATCATCAGACACCATAGCCAAAACTTGTCCACAATACACCACTTTGGCATGCATATCTTGGTTTGTCAATCGCTGTCCAACCTGAATTCGGTACGGAAATTCACCTACGTCTTTGAATAAATGCCAAAGCGACGTATTGCTGATATTCAACTTCAATGACGTTCGCCGAAAACTTCGGTTCGGTGATTCCCAAACCTGATTGATGACACGTCCATGCTTCTCATTTATTCTCGCAGTCACAAGCCTTCCAGTCCTTCTCTTCCGTTGGCACAATAACTGCTAGTACGACGAAATTTCTTAACAATAGAAAGCATAACTGCGTTGGTTGGTGTCTCTATTGTTCCGTCACTTACTTCAAACTTGGTCCACCTTGTTTGCCATTTCTTTACGATAAATAATGCTCAACTAGAACATCACACAATAATGTTCTTTACACTACTAAGAACACATAACGCTGCTATAGTCATACATCAAAAACCAGACATGCTGCTTGCTATATGTGAGTGTACATTAATGAAAGGAAAATTGGAAGAAATAAGTCCATTTAGTCTCATAGTCTCATAGTTTTTATTTTTTCATACAAAAAAAGAATAGAATTACTGGTTTCGTGGCAAAATGGGCCACATCTTCAGGTACCTCAACTTTCCCTCCTGCCGACACGTCTATGTCCATATATTATAACTATACCCCCTTATCATTAGTATTCAGACACTGATTTTTTTGGCGGAGGCGGTAACATTGAATTCCTTGTACCTGTATTGGAACTCTCAACGCGGTTATATTATCTCAAAATGAAACATGTGGTGATATGATATTAAATAAATATAGTTTTCTCAAATATTAGAAACTTATACTGGGCGTTAAAACTCAGGATATATGCTCATTTTTACGGAATTTTAGCACCAATCGAAAAATAATTAGTCATAAAAAATCCTATTATGAAAAAAATCCATTGGTCATAAATTTACAGGGTTTTATGATAAAAATACAAGATATGTTATTATGGAAAATCATTGTGATTCCTGCAATGCATTTTAGCGCCAACAATCCGTTTGCAAATTAAAAGCAAAGTATACGCGATTACATTATATCAAAACTGATAAAATGCAGTTTATCAAATAATAAAATTTAAACAGGATGGTGTTCTGTAAAGGAATAATTAATTTCTGAAATTAACTTGTTAAAAATAGTCGGTTTCTTATTAGTGCTTCATGACCACAAACCGGAAGTGCTCTTGTAGCACATACCTGGTTTTTATTGCTGCACGGGGTGCACATACCAATATACACCACTGATTCATTTTTATGTTAAGTGAAAAATGTTTTGCCCTAAACCAAACAGTTTCTTTATAATAAATATTATTTTGTATAAAGATAGCATTTATTATTTATAGTATTTCATTAAAAACGACCCATTTTCTCAATGATGAGCCTCAATGAAATATTTTTTGAATAAATGAAACAGTGACGTAAACGAAATATTTTTTGACTAGACCAAATATTTTTTTGTCTCTGTGAAAAATTTGTCTAAATGAATACATATTCGATACAAGTTAAACAGGTTTTTCCATAAATATAAGCTACTTTCTTCCAACGAAATATTTTTTTACAAATTACTCATTTTTCTAAATTTTTATTATTTACCTCTATAAAACATTTTTATATCGATATGATATGTTTTCAATTTAAACATTTATTTTTTGGTCTAAATAAAATAATTTTGTCTGGATTAAAGTTTTTTTAGCTAAAGCATTTTTGCCTAAAAATGAAATGTTTTATATCTGAATGGAATATTTTTTTCAGTTCTTCGGTTTTTGTGGTATGGTGGCATATGGCTTGGATACGTTTTTCAAATACAGGGCTATACAGAGTGGCCAGATGGCACAAGGCGAAAGAGTAATTAGTAAACAAACTACCACTGTTACTAGTCCTGCATACTAATCTTGATAAGTGTTCTAAATTCACATAATTATCACCTTTTAAATTTTATACTTCACCCTTCAATGTTTTTAACCACTGATAGCAATTTTTAGTCTAAACAAAACATTATCTCGAGTTGTAAACAAGTTTTTAAATGAGATGTAAAATGCTGGTTTGCTTATTTCAGAAACTGTATTTTCTACTATATATTTACTAATCATTTTCTTAAAGAAAATCATGTACTTAAAGATTTAACTAATATCAATATAAAAATTTGGATTAATTTTTTTTATAAACAAACCAGTTTTTTGGATAATTTCCACCTTAAGGCTATCACAGATATGTCGTCAATTTGCACTTTGATTGGTTGAAGTACTAGGTCTTACTTATGCTATGGTAAGGTGTCTGGAATGGCTTTAAGCTTTAATATACAGAGTGGGCCACATAAAACAGTCCACCCCGATATTTGGAAGTATTCATTAGATTTCAAGGAAATGCTGAAACACGTCGATTTTTGTTCTAAGTGGGACACATTTTTACGATATAGACATCTGCCATTTGTCAAATGAAATCTTATGGTTCAAAAAATAGAAATTTATAGTAATTAATATAAGTATTTTTTATTTTTGAAATCCTATATTTTGGATAATTTTCTTGTACAATCAATATACACATTTTTAACAAACATATGTAATATAATCTACGAGTATAAATATTTTAGATGATTATATTGAGATTTTGTAAAATATTAAGACTATATTTTAGCGAAATTAGTAAGGTTATCTTTTAAATGAAACGATATTGATCTTTCTATTTATACTTTTGGCGATAGTGGTCCACAAATATGAATGTTACTTTTTATAAGAACATGTAAAAGTAGTAAACTTATGAAATAGTATACTTTATAGTGCTGTCATATGCATAGCCTCCAATTTTAAATATGGTGGTATTGTACCTGGTTTCTGTGAATATTTTCATGGAAAATAGTTGACTATCTACATGATCTTAAAGAAAATGCACGTGTTAAATGTTTATTGTTAATATTTATTTAGTATAATTATCTAACTTATCACGGTTAACATTTTTTTAATTATATATTCCACAATTAGAATTTTGTCTTTGATAGGTTACGTGACCCAGTATCTAGTACCTTATTTAGAATATATATTTTTTAGGATATAAGTAAGACTACATTTCTGTTGTTATTCTATTTGTTCAGTAATTTTTACGTTTCAAAGTTCTAATATATTTTTTGGACATTAAAAAATAATTATTCACACATTTTATATCAGCTTTTTTAAAATAGTCTTGTTGTAATACTTTAATTCTTTTTATCTCCAGAAAGTAATATTTATCTTCAAAAGATCTGAATTAATAATTGAAATTCTGTTATGTTTAATTATTATAATATTTATTTATTTATTCTCAAAAAATGTACTCATGAGTTTGTTGCTTGATTTGATTTATTTGGCAGTTATTACTTTGTTTCTGGTATTTCATAGATATGATATTTAATGAATATGAAATTTTAGATACTCTGCATTTTAAATGGTATGAAAAATAATAGTAATGGTATTTTTTCAATTTGCACATAGGTTAATAAATATTAACCTATATCAGTAAGTTAGTTAGTTATAAATAACAGTATTTTTTGTATTAGTTATGTTTACATTAATATAATTCACAGAATACCAATTGAAATTTAAATACTATGAAATATATGAAAAAATAATAATAGTTTGGCAATTAAAATTTTTATATGTTTATACATTTTTATTCGAATGTAAATTCATGTTAATAATTACTTATTATGATCAAATTAATTAATTTTTAAACTATTTTACATCTTTTATTGAAATAGAGAGGGTGATCAGAAAAATATATGTAATTTATCTTTTTCTAATAAAGTTTTTTTTGAATATGGTACTTTTTTGTCAAAAAAGTTTATTATGTAAACTATCTTTAATAAAACTAGTTAACAATGGCTAATTTTGCAACAATTATCTCTAAAATAAATTGTTTTTTCTCCTACTTTTACAGAAAGTGTGCAATGGTCAAATATTTTAGAGCAATAAATAGCCTTTATATGGGTTTGGGAAATTGTTAAGGTCGCTGGAAAAAAATCTTTGTAGAGTAATTAGTGCAATTTGCTGGAGGCGGCATATTGATCATAAAAAACCCTTGGCACACAATGAAGGTGTATACAAAACATAAATATATCTACGCTCATTTGAGGGATGGAAGAGATACGTTACCTCCCTAAGAAGAGTAAGTACTTTTCCTCTTTGTTATATATCCTTATATTAGCCTGGAAGGGTGATTAATATTTTAAAATAGATTTATTGCAAGCATATTTTTTGCAAAAATTAACACTGCTTGCTTTTTGTAGCAAAATAGACAACCAAAACATTCATATATGATTTCTGATTCTATTTTGCAGCATTCGCTAAAAGTATATTAGCAAAATTTCATGAGAGAAATTAGTAGTGTAAGCGTGGCACCCGAATTTATTTTTAATCGGTATAGAGTGACTCCTGATATTTGGCAGTGAAAGACCCTGTTATCTCTTGTTTAAAAATCCTGACGTCTTTCTGGTACTTCTAACATAATTATATCACGAGAAAACCGAGGGTATGAGCGTATCTCGGGGAAATTAGTTCTGAATATTACAAAAGTAAGGTGCTGTTTTTTAGAGAGTGTTGCATTCCAATATTTAAATAGTATAATGTTTTTTTGTATTATATTATTTTTATAATTGATGTATTTAAATTTGCCCATGTAAATTTCATACATAATAAATAATTCTTGTTCACTCTTATTGCATTGTTCCATTTTTTGAGTTGGAAATTCGGGGATAAAATCTTAATTATTTATTTTAATCATTGCACAATGAATTCGCTTTACACAAAGTAGGGAACATAGTAGCTAGAGCACCAGTTGTATATTAGTAAGAGAATATAGTCTTCAATATTGTTTAAAACACCCTTGTTGGGTGTTTAATAATAATAATAATAATAATAATAATAATAATAATAATAATAATAATAATAATAATAATAATAATAATAATAATAATAATAATAATAATAATAATAATAATAATAATAATAATAATAATAATAATAATAATAATAATAATAATAATAATAATAATAATAATAATAATAATAATAATAATAATAATAATAATAATAATAATAATAATAATAATAATAATAATAATAATAATAATAATAATAATAATAATAATAATAATAATAATAATAATAATAATAATAATAATAATAATAATAATAATAATAATAATAATAATAATAATAATAATAATAATAATAATAATAATAATAATAATAATAATAATAATAATAATAATAATAATAATAATAATAATAATAATAATAATAATAATAATAATAATAATAATAATAATAATAATAATAATAATAATAATAATAATAATAATAATAATAATAATAATAATAATAATAATAATAATAATAATAATAATAATAATAATAATAATAATAATAATAATAATAATAATAATAATAATAATAATAATAATAATAATAATAATAATAATAATAATAATAATAATCATAATCATAATCATAATCATAATCATAATCATAATCATAATCATAATCATAATCATAATCATAATCATAATCATAATCATAATCATAATCATAATCATAATCATAATCATAATCATAATCATAATCATAATCATAATCATAATCATAATCATAATCATAATCATAATCATAATCATAATCATAATCATAATCATAATCATAATCATAATCATAATCATAATCATAATCATAATCATAATCATAATCATAATCATAATCATAATCATAATCATAATCATAATCATAATCATAATCATAATCATAATCATAATCATAATCATAATCATAATCATAATCATAATCATAATCATAATCATAATCATAATCATAATCATAATCATAATCATAATCATAATCATAATCATAATCATAATCATAATCATAATCATAATCATAATCATAATCATAATCATAATCATAATCATAATCATAATCATAATCATAATCATAATCATAATCATAATCATAATCATAATCATAATCATAATCATAATCATAATCATAATCATAATCATAATCATAATCATAATCATAATCATAATCATAATCATAATCATAATCATAATCATAATCATAATCATAATCATAATCATAATCATAATCATAATCATAATCATAATCATAATCATAATCATAATCATAATCATAATCATAATCATAATCATAATCATAATCATAATCATAATCATAATCATAATCATAATCATAATCATAATCATAATCATAATCATAATCATAATCATAATCATAATCATAATCATAATCATAATCATAATCATAATAATTTTTTTTTTTTTTTTTTTTTTTTTTTTTTTTTTTTTTTTTTGTAGGGAAGAAACCGTTATCCACGACTTCTCGTTCTTAAGCATTGTCCCAATGATGTTCACTGAAGAAGGTGTGCTCCGCGTCGTCAGGGTCACTGTCACAATACAGACACTTAGACACTTCCGATTTACCTATTTGGCATAGGTATTTTCTGAAATATCCGTGTCCTGATAAGAGTTGGGTGAGATAATAGTTTACCTCCCCCACTTTCTGCTTGAGCCACGGCTCAACTTTTGGTATGAGCCGAGCAGTCCATCTGCCTTTCTCTTCCTCTTCCCAGGATCGCTGCCACTGTCGGATGGTCTGCGACCTCGCTTCCTCCCACGCGGCTTTTTTGCCCACAACACTCTTGTTGTCATACACCTGCTTTCTCTCTTGGGCTAAGAGAGCTATGGGTATGACGCCTGCTATAACCAAGATCGCAGACTCCGATACGGTTCTGTATGCGGATGCGATCCTGAGGGCACCGCGTCTTTGGACCTGTGCTGGTCTCTTCCTGTAGCACTCTGCTGACAGTGCGTCCGCCCAGATCTCTGCTCCGTACAGGAGTGTTGCCTGCGTGACCGTCATCAGCAGCCTCCTTTTGCTCGCCCTAGGCCCGTTGGTGTTGGCCATGAGCCTGCTGAGCATCACCGTTAACTTGGACGCTTTGTCCGCCGCCTTCAAGATATGCTCGCCGAAACTGAGTTTACAGTCGATTGTCACTCCGAGGTATTTAGCACTGCTCTTCGTCATAATTTCTTGGTTTCCAAGACGAACTGGCAGAATGGTCTCCACCCTCCTCTTGGTCAAGAAGACGATCTCTGTCTTGGCGAGTGCCAATGAGAGGCTGTGCTCAGTCATCCAATTTTGGACCCGTAGCATGACGAGTCTCAGCTTGTCCTGTGCTGCCTCCACCGTTCTAGCGGCAATGAGGACAGCCACATCATCAGCATACCCCACGAGGGTGGTCTCTTCTGGGACCTCTAGGCGCAAGAGACTATCGTAACCTACGTTCCAGAGGTCCGGTCCCAGGACCGATCCTTGGGCCGCTCCTGCCGTCAACTCTTTCTTTCTGGTTCCCTCGGTTGTCTGGTACACCAGGGTCCTATTTCTCAGGTAGTCCCCGAGCATCCGCAGT
Source organism: Hermaeophaga mercurialis (assembly GCA_951812935.1). Taxonomy (NCBI): domain Eukaryota; kingdom Metazoa; phylum Arthropoda; class Insecta; order Coleoptera; family Chrysomelidae; genus Hermaeophaga; species Hermaeophaga mercurialis. Next base: position 15,841,539 of record OX638360.1, read on the forward strand.
AAGTAGGAGGGGATCTGAAAACTCTCCAGTGCGTCCAGCATGTCGGACCACTTCGCCGAGTTGAATGCATTTCTCACGTCTAGCGTCACAAAGAGGACGACTCGCCGTGAGTGGTGGTTTCGGTCTTCCGCTATATGGACTGCCCTTGTCACTTCTTGAATGGCATCCATTGTCGACCTCCCTGCTCGGAAACCATACTGTCGTTCATGGAGTCCTCACGCTGCTTCGATAGCCCGCAGCATTCTTGTCTTAATGAGCTTCTCCAGGCCTTTTCCTAGCGTGTCAAGCATCGCCAGGGGCCGCCATGATGATGGTAGTGTCACATCCTCTTTTCCCTTGCTGAGTAGTACAAGCCTGGCTACCTTCCATCGGGTGCAGAACACACCCTCTGTCAGGCAGGCATTGTACATGAGGAGCAGCAATTCCGGACAAGTGCGTGTAGCCTCTTTGAGGATTTCAGCGGGGATCCCGTCTAGGCCCGGTGCTTTCTTGCTTCGAAGTGAGCCGACTGCTCTTCTAAGCTCCTCCTCGTCGAATAGGGAGAATTCTCCTGCTTCCGAAAAGGAGTCCAGCATCCATTACTCCACTCGGCGTCCGTGTCCCTAGCTTCTGGGTTACTATTTTGTACCCCAGTCCCCAGGGGTCCTTGTCGACTTCCAACATCAGCTTGCGCCAGCAGTTGACTTTGCTCTGATTGATGGTGTGCCTGAGCGTCCGCCTGGCAGCCCGGTACTCCTCGGACTTTTGATGTCTCTGTTCTTGGCAGTTGGTTCTGAGAGATTCCCGTCGAAGTTTGAGGCACCTCCTCCTGAGGGTGGCGATCTCGTCCGACCACCAGTAGGCGGCGGGTTTCCCGTGCCTAGGTATGGTGAGTGGCATCGACCGCTCGCATGCCCTCTGGATGACGCCCATTACCTTTTCCGCGACTGCTTCAGCATTGGTGACTTCCGATGCCGTTTCCATCCGGATATTCTGCAGACCCTCCTGAAGAACTGTCTGGAAGATGTCTTGTTTCATCTTATGGATATTCCATCTCCTTGGTTGATCTAGTTCTCGCTTTGGTGCACGTACTTGTCTGATCTGGAAGCTGATGTATTGATGATCACTGGCTGTGTAATCTTCCATCACCCTCCATCCCGTGACATTTCTGGCCAGGTCTTCTGATGCGAAGGTAATGTCCGGAATCGTCTCTGCATACCCTGGTCGCCTGAATGTAGAGGTTGAGCCAACGTTGAGAAGTATAAGGTCCAATCTGAACATCGCGTCAAGGATGCGTTTTCCTCGGCTGTCAGAGGTAGGGCAGCCCCACTCCACTGCTTTTCCATTGAAATCGCCTGCTACCACAATACTGCCGTTGAGGTCCCTCAGAAAGTCTTCCAGTTCCTCGAGGTCCGTGGTAAACTCTCCGACGGGTACGTTCGGGGTGAAGTAGCAGCTCACATAGCTGACGGCTGACACAGTCGCCCATGCGTAGCATTTACCTCGCCCTTGTCTCTGCACTGTCATTTGTTTTGGATTCGGAATCCAGATCGCCGCAGTATTTTCGTGGCTGTAGTTCCAGCTTGTTGACGGTGGCAGTGGATGGTACTGCTCGCTGACGATGACCAGATCTATGCCCTTTTCCAGCACCATTTGTTGGAGCAAATGGCTTGCGACCTTGCTCCTATGCATGTTTGCCTGGAGGATATTGAAGGTTACTTCTTAGCGCCCTTGGCCTCCTCCAAAGCCTTTCTGAAGGCGGCACATTTTCCGGATCCAGGCGTGTGTCGCCTGTCTTCGACTGGTACGCCTATGTCTGCGCATGGGAAGCACTCGATGGCCGCTTTTGTGCAAGTTGCCATTTTGTGGTCCCCATTTCCGCACTTGAAGCAAAGTGTGCTTCGGTCAGTGCTTTTGCAAGCATGCTGTCGATGCCCATACCCGTGGCATCTGAAGCAACGGATCACCTCTACTCGACTTCTTATTTTGCACTTAGTGGACCATCCAACCTTGATTTCCTTGAGGGATATTAATCTGGACGCCTGTGCCTCTCCCAGTGTGACGATAGCCACTCTCATTCCCCTTTGATTGGTCTCTGTGACGTGGATCTTGAGTTCTCCTGGGGTTTCGAGCTCTCTTTCCAGTGCCGTCTTCACTTCCTGGATACCGGTAATGCTGTCCAGATCCCGTATCTCGATGGTTCGCTTCGGCTCCAGTGTCTTCACTGACCCGAGGTTCCCAAGTGCCGTGGTCAGGGCGTCCTTGAATTCGGTCGGGCTTTCCGTTGCCTTGTCCATTTCAAGGAGCATGTTTCCATCTCTCGTCTTCCTGATGTTCGTGATCGTGACTCCATGGTCTTCAGGTTTCACTTTCTCCTTGATATCTGCGAGGACCTCTGAGTAAGATTTCCCTTTCTCGAATCGAATTTCAAGGGCGCTTGGACGCACTCTCGTTCGTGGTTTCCTCGGCTCGCCGCCTTTGGTTGCCTGTTGACGGCCCCTTGTGTTTTTGGTCTCCTTCTTTTTCTTCTTTTTTATCTTTTTCGAGACAACGTCATTCCATGCCTGGCCGTCATCCTGCGTTGCGGACGGGAATAGGGTCGTTTCTTCTATGGTAGACTCCCTCGTTTTTGGACGCGTTGTCTCCCTTGAGAGGGGCGGCGACCCCGAGGCACGTCTCTTCTGCCTTTGTTTGGCGGCTCCGAAGGCCTCCATATTCCCTTGTATTTCCCCCAACAGGCCATGTATTTTAGCCCTGTATGTCTTGGCTTTCTGGATGTGGGTAATTGCCGAGTCCAGGTTCTCCTTCACCGGCATTGGGGTGTTGGACTTGACCCCCTGCTTCGCCATTCTGGTGGCCTTCTCTGTTTCTTTGGATGCCTCGTCGAGCAACTTAAATTGCTCTGTCAGGATGCTCCATTTCGACAATAGCTTAAATATCGTCTCCTCATTGATATCCATTTCGGGTGGTCCTCTCGCCCGGTCTTCTCCCGTGTCTGCCGTACCGTCACCTCCAGGTTTTGCCTCGGCCACTCCTTTTGCACCTGCGACTTGCGTCCCGGTGACATTATCCTCCTCCTTCTTTTGTTTTGTTGTAAAGTTGTAAAGTTGTAAATGATAATAATGATAATAATGATAATAATGATAATAATGATAATAATGATAATAATGATAATAATGATAATAATGATAATGATAATAATGATAATAATAATAATAAAGGTCTTTATTAATCTGCGTATACTAGGGATAAGCAACAAAAAGGAAAAAAAAAATTCCAAATTACAATGTACTACAGGGTAAAGGGTGCCTAATAAGCTACAAGTTACTCATTCTTAAGATTATAATATTTCAATAGAGGAGAAGGAAAAGAAATACATTATTTAAAACCTCATAACTACTTGCAAAAGAAAAAGACATATAAGAACTGTCATTATTTGTATTTATTAAATCAAACATTACATAATTCTTTGCTCAATAAAAAGTTTCCTAAAAAGTGTTCTTTTAAACTTAAGCAAAGAAATGGATTTATATACGCATATGGTAATTTATTGTATTCTTTAAAATGCTATATTGAAAAGAATTTTCAAATAATACCGTGGGACACAATGGAATAGAAATTGTTTTCTTCTAACGTTAACATTATGAATATCCGATCTATGAGTATATTTAATTTTATTCGTAGTCTTAATAATAATTTATGACTAACTTGATATTTTCTAATGTCAAAAATCATTCGTAAGCAGGAATTTTATAATTTCTGTAAACGACAAATCAGTTAATGTCAAACAAAGACCATACACATAATCCCAGTGATTAGAATTGAGATAAAACCTGTGCTTTACAGACGTGTGTTTTTAGTATAATACTCACAATATGTCTATTTGGATAAAGTACTTTTAATGTTGCCTAACTTATTTGTACAATGTTGATACGGGTGATGTAAACCTTAACTTATTGTCTATTGTGACTCCTAAATTTCGGACCTGTTCTTTAAGTGCGAGAAGTTCATTTTGCAATTTTATTATCATTTTAGTAGAGAAAATGCAAAATGCTACCAAAAAGTAAGACTAATAATTTGGAGCAACTAATTATTAGATCGTGTTTTGTAGATACGTGAATCAGTGCTCTATTAAAGGCACTGACTGATTCTATTTTTAAGATATTAATTCATTATTTCTTGTGCGGAAAGATTAAATCTAAAATAATAAAAAAATGGATAGAGATAATTTGTAGTTTAGCATGTGAAATCCATTGCTATTGTCAAGTAACATTAAAGTACCACACTTTTTTGAATCGAGTCCAGTAAAAATATAATTAGTGATATCGAGTTATGTTCTTCAATAGCTAAAACCTGCTCTAAATCCAGAGTGTATTGTTGGCATAATTCAATGCTTATCTAAATGTATTTTTATTTGATATTCTATGGATCGATCTAGGATTTTATATAGTACTAGAAGAACTGTTGTTGGACGTAAATCTTTTAATTCTGTTGGTAAATCAGTTTTTGGCAAGAGCGTAACTAGCCCTTCTTTCAACATAGTGAAAAGACCGAGTTTTATATATAATAATATTAAGTGTATAGGATATGGAAGCTTAAATTTTCTGGGGTTATATTAAATATAAAGAAGAAATAAATAAAAATATGCACGTGGGATATTACAACAGTACTACGACTAGAAAAAATGTAAGAGGTTGACGTTGAACTGTGAAAATAAAAAGTAGATATTGCAGCAATCCAAGAAATAAAATGGAAAGGACAGGGAAACATATGATAAATTCTTTAGCATAAGATATTCTGGAAACGAAAATCAAGGACAGTATTGGGTAGCATTTGATATTCTGAGAGCAACGGCAAAAGTTTGTAGAATTTAGGCCAATAAATGAAAGGCTATTATACCTAAAAATCGAAATGAAACTTCTCAACCTATCACTACTAATCGTATATATGCACCAACCGAAAATAGTACAAAAGAAGATAAAAATGAAATATATTAAAAAATAAGGACAAAGATTATACAATCTTGCTACGAAAGAAAACGTGATCATAAGCAGTCCCAAATTCCAACATAAAAAAAAATTACCTGGATTGTCCCGGATTAAAATACGTATTCGCAAATAGACTATATACTGGAAAAAAATGGAAACAAACTCCATAAAGACCACTGCAACATACAGAGGAGTGTGTGCTGACTCCGACTCTGGTAATAGCCAGAATGAAACAAAAAATAAAAAACCAACTAATATATGTATTACTATAACACTAAAAATGGGATGTGAACCCACTCAATAACGATAACACAAGAAAGTAATAGCAATACAAATAGAAAAGCTCCTATCACAGACCATAAATCAAGAGAATATAATAAAGTCAGAATGGAACAACACAAAGAAATGCTTAGAGATAACGGCGCAAATACAGTTAGGCAAGAAAATAATTGCAAAAAGACATAAATAGTTTGATACGACCTTTAAAGATTTAGTAGGAAGAAAAAATAAAGCAAGACTAAAATGGATAAAAACTAATAAAATGGAAAAAATAAACGAATCTAACACGACATATAAGGGCAAAACAAAAGGAATAAAAAATAAGGAAAAAAGCTGACAGACGAAGAACGCCAGTATAAACAAATATAGGAAGGTTATTTCAGGGAACTACTAACTGAGCCAAATAATGCAGATTAAGACAAAAATCAAAAAAAGAAAATAATCAAGAGACAATAGCGGAGAAGCCAATAGTAGAAGACATTGAAGAAATAATCAATAAGAGTCGAAATGGGATAAACCGATTACAGGGCAGATGATTACAGAAAATTACAAATGCAAAATTACATACAAACAGTATAAGACAAAGAATAATCATTTACAACCAGATTTATCAATATTATAGTATTAGTGACTTAATTTCACGCACGGTAGTGTAAAATATATCAAAATTATAATTGTCGCAATTGGAACACATCGAGTAAAAAGGTGAGTTTAGCAGAATATTTGTACGAGGAGTCGGAAAGTAAAAAGTTGAGTTAACGCGTGACGGTATCCGTGGAACATGCACCAATAGTTTGTGAAGCCGGTTCATATTATCAATATTAGTGTTGATAACCTTATGAATAAATATAACTGAATGCAGGCTTCGTCTACTCTTTGGGCTGTTAATATTATGACATAACAGTAAAGTTTCATTCGGCACGCCAATTGCCGGATGTGCGCCTTCTATTTTAAGGGAAATATATTTCATGAGACGTCTCTGTACTGCCTCAATTCTTCTAATATGTGTTTTATGAAACGGTGCCCATACTATCGAAGCATAATGTATTGAGAGTTGCAACCTCAGTAAAGTCTTTGATTGATCAAAAAACTCCACATAATAATTTATTGTATAAAAATAGGAATGACTAGTTTCGACTACAGTAAGTCTAAGCTATTAATATTTTAATAGTTAATATATATGCTTTATTAGAAAAGAACAAAAAGTGGGTTGACACTTTTAGTGCACCTATTCAATTCAGAAACAACCGTATAATGTTGAAAAATGTAAAAATAACTGTGAGGAAACAATACTTGCGAGAGGAAGAGGAAATAAAGAGCAAAGGACTACAATATAAAAGAAGTTTAGTAAGGTGGAATAAGAAGGACAGCCAAAATAGTGTAAAAAACAAAAACAAAAGCAAGTGTGTTGCCACACAAGTGTGACAACCAATAAGAAAGGATGAGACCTAGAGGAAAAGGAAACTCAGAGTGGTAAATGGCAGTCAGTCAGTTGCCAAACACGTCTGGCATCCAATACCAAAGATGTAACGCGTTTTTCCAGCGGTTCCTGGAAACGGTGGTTACAATATGGCGCTTTCAGTGAAGCTTCGGGTGCCAGTCCTCTATTTTCGTGGAGAACACACGATCCCTTTAATTAGCAATAAGGGTGCCTAGGTAGCAACAGATGGAGATAGGGTATTCCAGGGGTCTGATTGAAAAATTACCAACATTTTGAAAGTAGTGGAAAACAGTCTTTAATTGTTTTCCACTACGGTACCTGGATACCGGTGGCCATTTTGAAATCACTAATAAAACTTTACTTCAAGTAAAAAAAAACGGAATATAAGACAGATTTAAACTTTAAAATAAAAATTCACTATATTGACTAAAAAACATTTACAATAATTTAAATTAAGCAAATAACTAATAACTCAGAGCCCACCCAGTACAAATGCTACCCCGGTGGTTTTTCCGGGCAATACGAATTAAAGAGAGAAAAATTAGTAAATATCAATCTCAACAAAATTCTGAAACAGGTATTTAAAGCAAAAATCATATTTTGTCAAAATTCAGCAAACTATCTCGGAAAACTTTCAAGAGCTTCAAGATTTCTTTTACCCCTTTTATCCGGTACTCTCCCCCCAACATTTAAACATTTACACTAGTGGGGATAAAACTCTGCTTGCGCATAAAAATTTAAAATTAAACCGAAATGAAAATATTGAAAATTCGCCAGAGGCGTATCAGATGGGTATTCTAATAAATCAACTAAAATATTTAACGGAAAATAAACTGACAGATACAAGGGAGCCCACTATAAGTGGCAAGGATAGAGTTAACATAAACTTACGAAGGCTAAAACCAAGCCAAATAGGCAAATTGAAAATCTAGGATGTAGGAAAGCACTAGCGGTTAGATCACACTTCAGTTCAGAGAATCCTCTATACCACATTTGAATCCAATGGAGAACCTTCTCTATCTTAAAGTCTTTGATGATTTGTATTATAAGGCCCAATATATAGTAATAGTAGGATATCTTGCGATATGATATATATTGTTTATATGTTGCTTAAAAGAGAGTCTACAGTCAAATTTGACTCCCAGATCAACAAATGTATCACGTCTGTTGAGCGTTATATTGGCGATGGAAAAATTATAAATAATTAATGTAGGTTAAAAAAAAAAAAGAAATGACATAGTATTTATTGACAATCAGATTCAGATGGTTTGCTCTGCACCACTCTTCAATTCGATTTAGAATATCTGCTAGTTTAATACAATCGCACATATCGTCGATCTTGAAGAAGAGTTTTAAGTCATCGGCATATAAAAGGCATTCTATGTCAATGTTATTAACAATGTCATTAATAAAGAGGATAAACAAGAGCGGTCCGAAATGACTGTCTTGCGGAACTCCCGATGAAGCAATGTATTCAACAGACCTGAATCCATTAAATGCAACATACTACTTACTTACTTACTACTAAATAGGATTGAAATAATTTAGTTACGTTACTTGTAACTCCGAAACGTTTAGTGAGTAACATTCCATGGTCAAGTCTGTCGAATGTCTTGTTGAAGTCGGTGTATATGAAATCTGTCTGAGAATTGGCATCGATGTTTTCGCTGTTAACTCAGTTACATTGATTAAATTAGTTATTATAGATCTGCCTTTTATAAAGCCATGTACACTGAGAGAGAGTTTATTTCGAACAGAGTCTGTTGTAGATAAGGATTTCAAAATTTTTATTGAAGTTGCAAATTATTGGTATTGGTCTATGTCATTCTTGTCGCCTTTTTTAAAGATTGGAATGACTGTTTCCAAAGTTCCGGAAATGTGCAAGTTTTAAACATATAAACATATACAGGGAATTAAAAAAAAAATATTTGAACAGGGTATAGTATGGACCAAAATAAGTCAAAAAGTCTTAACAAACATGGGTCCGCAAATTGACGGTTTCGGAGATACAGAGAGTTATTCATTTTTGAAGTATTTTGCATTTAGACATTATTTTTATTATTTACAAACAACCAATAGAAACTTATAAACAAATTTAAAAGAAAGAATGTTATACAAGATGTTCAAAATACCCTCCTCCTATTTAAAAACAGGCAGTACATCTCTTCCGGAAGGATATTCGAACTATCTCTAAAACTTTGGTGACATTCTTGATTAATTCCTTGTTGCAGCTCTTCGAGGCTATTTACAGGAATAGCGTACAGGGGTTTAAATCAGGCGATTTTACAGGCCATGATACAAGCCTGCTCCTTCCTATCCATCGACGTGGAAACGATTTACTTAGTATCCTGTTGTCATTGTAGACGTGTTCTTCTTCCTGTCTTGCTGATGGTCTTTTTTACTGGATTTGAAGTACCTAAGGATACTAGGATTACTGTTCAGAAGTTCAAGTTTTTTTTTATTTAATTCGATTGTCTGTTGCTTGTTTGGAATCTGCTTCTCTGTATTATCACTGTTATCAGTTTGAGGGGAGCTGTTGGACTTTTGGTTTTTATCTGCTTGAGCCTATTCTAGATCATTTAAAGTGTATTTCTACCTGTTTACGAAAAGTATGTTGTTTCTAGTGGAACAAGTATGTTCTTCTTGTTTGGTTAAATACAAGTGCTTTCTCAGTGTTTTCAATTCTTTAATTACACACACACAAGTTTCATTATTTATACCATCCAGTGCAGTAGTAATTTTGTTCTCTAGTATTTGCTTAATCATTAACTGTGATGCAACTAATACAGTCATCGCACTTCCAACAAAGTCCAGGTATATCAATATTATCAAGACAAGAAGCACGAACGGGTTTTTTGCAAGTCTCACAAGAAATACCTGGCCTTGTCCAAGTTATCAAAATTGGAATTACCATTATGATTCATATTCATATCAACTAAAAGAATTACTTAGAAAAAATGCTTGACCGTATTCGAATCTCCCGCAGCACTTCACAACAAAAATTTCAGTTGAAACAAACAGGTATCTCAACAACAAAATCAGTGATAAGCCCAACACGATATAAACAGTATCAAGTTTATATAAAATTAGGAACGAAGATACGATGAAGGAAGAATGGGAAGTATTTCGAATTAAATTTATTTGTTAGTCAATGGAAAGGTATGCATAGAGACATGATAACATTAAGTTGATTTTTCTCGAATACAGTTCATCGTAGAGACTTCGGATAAGAGTATCGTTCTTTTTTGTAAAAATGTCAAGATTTATTAAATACATCAAAATGACGATATTCTGAGAGGGAAAAATATTATGAATAAAAATATCTAATACCCCACCCAAACGAATCGCTTATGACTATAGTTAAAAAATCATATATAAGTCATTTAGTTGGGCACAATGCAAGAAATAAATACGCCAAATGTTGTCCCCTAAGAGAAAACCGTTTTGAAGTTATTTGAATTAAACCGATGTTAGAGCGCCACTTTTAAAGAGCTCCAGCTCCCTTAGGAACAATTCGACTTAAAATGAGCAAGTTTTTTCTGTAAAGTGAGTTTCTAGATACACTGTATAATAATGTCGACAAAAATCCAAAGAAGACTGGCCAGAAGCATTAAAGATGTACTACGATAATATTAATGTGGATTCACCATTCACCACGGTCGATTAACAACAAACGCAATACACACAGTCAAACATATAATGGAGAAAAATGCAGGAATACAGATTGTATACAGAAATGCTCTTTATCGACATTAAAGGGGCTTTCGATTCTATCAAAAGATACAAACTAATGACAATATTAACAGAACAGGGGGTAGAAGCAAAGGTAAGAAGGTTAATCAAGATGACTACGGATGAAACAAGGATTACAGTATTGACACAAAAAGGAGAAACCGTCGAATTTTTGATCAACATTATTCAATCTAGCATTAGAAGATGCAGTGCCATTAAGAGCGTGTCTTATGATACCATTCGACTGACTGACTTTGGCAAACTATTACAATAGACCGATACAGGAGCAAACCAGCTTTGATTGATCTTAGTTCCGAAAATCAAATAGGTATTAGTTTTTTTTTAGTTAGTAATTTAATAAATTTATTTTGGTTATGTAGAATAAATAGCCTGTTAGTATTTTGTCGCAATTATAAAATTTCTTCATTTATTGGAATTTGGAATTACTTTTGTTCAGTTGGCCGAAGAATAAATATGTCTATAGGATAAATTGTTGTAATTTGCTTTAAATATTTATCGGTTATACTTATTTACGAAACAATGCTGAAATATAATTCAGATCGAACTTCAGGTAAGTTCGTTTGAAATATAAACTAATTGTCTAATCACAACTTAAACTAATTTAATTTTACAGAGATTTTCCTGAAAAGTCATTAAACCTGTAAACTCAAAATTTGGGTGACAATTTATACTTTAACTTGTGTGATGGGCCATAAACAACTTCAGTATGTCGTTCGGTGTAAGTTAACTATTCAGTGGGTTTTGTATTATGTAGTATGTTTATCGACTGAGTTTTAGGGTGATTACGTCTGATTGGTCAACTGTGAGTTTAGTTAGACAAGTTTTCATTGGCCAAGTATGTTAGAATGCTGTTGATTGGTTGAAGTTTGCATGCAGCTGCGTTTTGCTACGTGACTGAAGCTTCGTTTTGTGAAATCGGTGAAGAATGTACAGGGTGTACTAAAGTGCATTGGATATTATTTTAATTTGTTTAAAATGATAGGAACATTGATCTAGACGGTTTTCGATTTCCAAAGTTGTTTCAGTGCACGAAATTCACATCTGCAATAGTTTGCAATTTTTTTTTTGTTTTCTTTTTGTAAAATTTTACAATGGATGCAAGCTATTGGATTAGATACTATTTTTTAAATTAACCTTTTAATCATTTTGACGGCTAAATAAATTTCCTACAATAAGAACAACATAATTGTTAAGGGCATGTAATTCAGAAATTTATTTTATTATTTTTATTAGTAAAATAATTTTTTAATATTCACAATTTTTTTAAATTAACATTCAATTTCTTTTGATAAGATTGTTTTAACATTTCTATTTTAACTCCAATAATAACTATAAAAACTATGTAAATGTAATAAAAAAATATAAATATGCAAACTTGAAGTTTTGTCATAAGATTAAATACCGGATAGATCCAATATCCTAATACAAATCTAGATGAAACGAACCTAAAAAAGAATTGTTAAAATCTAAATTTTTTCATTATTGTAAAATTTGTAAATTTTGTATTGAGTATTGTACTATAGTCGAATTCACATTAAATGTTCTACAGTACTAGTCAAAAGTCCCCCCCCCCTCGTATCTTTTAAACGGTTATGCTTATACTAATGAAATTTGGAGGGTGAAAATAAACGGATATAGGCTTTTCAACTAGATATAACAGGTGACGTAATATTCATAGATGACGTCACAGGGCCAGTGGGATCAAAAACTTTAAATGGAACTTTATGGCAAGTGACGCCTCGCTTGAAAGGTAATGAAAATACCTATTCAGTCATACTAATTATGTTTGAGTTTAGATTGATTTTGAAGGATAAATTAAATAAATACTAAAATTATTTGTATAAACTTTTTTCCAAGAAGCCTATTTTCGGAGTTATTTGCCCTTAAAAGGTCAACATCAAATTTGCAGACTAAATACGACGTGTTAATATGTTTTTAAAATCAATTTCTTATTTTGCAGGACGCAGAAATGAACTAATTATTCTGTAGTTGATTATCCTAAAATTTTTACAAAAAGAATACTTTAATCAGTTGACAACAAAATAAGCTGGATCCATTAAATGTAAGATTTTTTTTATATAAAAATGATCAATTACATGTTAAAATATAATACAGGGTAATCAACTTATACTCCGAAGTTTGATATTTCCGTTATTTTGCGAAATAGGAAAGAATGTTTTAAATAAAAGTTACAGCTTCACATTTTAAAATTATTTCATCATAAGGTCACAGCATATCAACGTTATGTTTTTTTTAACGGAATACTCCGTATATTTTTACATTTTTATAAACCTTCTGCCGAGCTAATTTCAACAATATATCACACTTCATGTCTATTATGTTTAACAAAGGATCTGCAGCCTCCTGAAAATCACATTTTTTTGAATTTAAATATCTGTCTCAGCCAAACCGTTGAAAATCAATAAAAACGGTTTACATGTCCCTATCCTAATTTTTCAAGTTCTATACTATGGCATAAAAAATATTTGATACAGAGAGATTAAAAATCAGACGGGATTTCAAATTTTTGATATTACGAAATAATTTTAAGATGTGAAGCTTGACTCTATCTATAACTTTTATTTAAAACATTCTTTCCTATTTCTCAAGATAATGGAAATATCAAACTTCGGAGTATTAGTTAATCACCCTGTATGTCATAATTTAAAGGATTACCGTACGTAAAAATGTTCTCTCGAAAATGAAGCAATAGATACAGACAATAGTACATTTTTGATTTGTTAACGTAAAATCAACTTAATCAACATTTTATATACACTTTTTTAAAAAACTTTATAGTAAAGGAAATACAACCCTAAAAATGTGTGAAATGAAAACCTTTTTTTATCAAATATCTCCCAGATATTTTTGAATAACTAGTTCAAGTGATTATAAGACATTATGATAAGTAATTTTTTGTCACCATCTATTTCATTCTTTATTTAAAAGGATAGTTCGGGTGTTATGCGCCATATATTTTTAATTAAAAATAAACTCTTCTAAAAAATAATTCCTTGGACTATTCTACGCAAAAAAGGTGCTCTTCATATATTCCGATTAATATCACCGTTTTGAGCTAATTGAACTAGAGAGTAAGTATACTTGGATTTTATTTTAATTTTTAAATAAATCAGGTAGACTTTGGGATGGGCGAGGTTATTATCAACGAAACTTTAATGAGCTGTTCCAAATATATTATAACAATAGTTTAAAAGTCGAATTACACAATGAAGGCATTATTGCACTGACTGGTGATGGATCATTCTCGTTTGATTTTGGCTCTTAACTCATCTACTATATTACTTGGAATATTATACACTTCTGATTTTAAATAACTCCAAATTGTAAAATCCATTGGATTAAGATCCATATTACGTAATAAAAAAACTTATTCTTCTACAATTTCTTGGATAGTGTGGTGCCACACTATCATGAACAAAAAACAATTCCTCTTATGTGTAGCGGTACATATTCTAAAATGTCATGTAAAGTATCAGCAAATTGTAATAAATGGTAGCATTTAAATTTCCGGAAAAGATGTAATATTCTATAAAATAATTTCGGAAAGTAGTAACCCAAACATTTTTCTTGAACGCATGTTGGAAATGAGTTTTCTTTTTAGCTGTGGAGTTTCCATTAGTCTAAAAATGCATATTTTTAGAATTAAACATACCTTGTCTTGTAAATATGGCTTCAATCGTAAGAGGAATGTTGTTTAAAAAATAAAGAATTGCAACTATTACAATAAAATGCGTGCATTCTTACTACTTTTTAGGGTTGTACCTCCTTTATTATAAAAGTACTATTATTTTTTAATGTACTCTAAACTCTAGCAAATGCATAATTTTGGGCCACCATGTATACAGCAAATAACCGTTTTCGAAGTTGACTCTATAAGGGCAAATAATTTCGATGTTTTCTTGAGTAGTTCCCAATTCTTCTGCAATTTTTGGGATATCCTATATATAATTTATACCGTGTGTACATAAAGTATGGAATGAATTCATTTTAAGCTAAACAAACAATTTTGAGGAAAAATCCTGAGACAGCTCGGTTTTTACTTACTTACTTTATGAATAGAAGTAGAAGGAACACCATGTTCTCGACTAACTTGCCGAACGCTGTTGTGTGGATTTTCTTCCGTAGCCAATAAAATTTAGTATCCTCGGCAAGTGCCGGAAGCCTGATTTAGGTAGATCTTCTACGGTACCAAACACCCTAAATCTTGGATATTTATTATTAAACATAGCACATTCCTCTTGTTGAGTTCGCATCTTATCGCCACAACCAATTAACATAAGAACTTCAATCCTTTGTTTTATAGATAAACGCATTTTTAAAGTGTCAACAAGCAAATTCAGAATAATTAAACTGGTACTACACTTCACCAGTGTCACTGTTATTAGTAAGTATTAAAGAGGAGCTTTACTGAGTTACTATCACAACTTTTAACATCTGACAAGTTTTTACAATAATTATAACCAAAGGTATACCGGTATTAATTTTAAAATTATCGAATCTTCAAAACTATTAATTACCGAACACAAGTATATTTTTGGAATCGTCTTCAAATTTGCAATCCAAAAAAATAAAATATACAGGGTGTTCCATTTAAAAAAATTGTGAATGACATCGTTACTCACTAATGGTTTACCCTATATATTTCATTGTTATGTAAACATACATTAAATTAAAATCAAAAACCGACCTGTTTCAGGATTTTTCCTCAAAATTGTTTGTTTAGCTTAAAATGAATTTATTCCATACTTTATGTACACACAGTATATTGCTTCGTCTGTTTCGTAATAAGGAAAAACAGTTTTTACTGATTAGTGATTACGTACCTTTTATGTCTACTTGTCAACAATATGATTTGTTAATTGCTGATTATTAATATTTACAATACACTAGTAACGACGACTTCTCAATGTAAGTAAATTCGACTATAGTATAGTACTTACTTGATAAATTCAACTTACACAGTGTGATAGCTAAAAAATATTATGTTAAACCCTTCAAGAGCTGTTTTTACGGTTTGTGGTGGTCTAGATACAATGCAGGTTTCCACAATAGTCAGAATTAGAATCCATGTATGCAATGAATGATTTAACCATTTTGGAAAAATGGCTGCAGCAGAACTTGGAGATAAGTATTCAGGATTAAGTGCATACAGAAACCAGAACATCGAAGAAACGTATATAGCGTACGGGAACAGGATACCAGAATATAGATAACTCAACCATTTGTACAATTTGTTTCTGTATTCATTGTGTATTGATAGAAATTTCATTATATCATAAAAAGTAGATAAAATGAAGTACACCAACTGTGCCGCCTAAAAAATATTAATTAAATGTCAATTAAACCCACTCTACAAAATGCTTTAAGGATATTTTTAGATTTATAAAGTTTATTCATTTATATTTGAAAACAGCCCACTTTTGCCATTTTCTCATATAGGTTAAAATAAGTATGATTTCAAAGATATATTATCCTTTTATATGAAAATATTATTAAAGTCAACATCGGTATTATCATTGTAGTATTATTAATAACATAGCACTGCGGTTTAGTCTAAATTACTAACTAGAGGGATTGCTTTCAAAAGCGATTTTCTTTATTTTTTTAAACAAAACACCCTGATATAGTTTATACAATCGTGAGAAACTACATTTAAAATACTTTTTCATTTATAAAGCATTCCCTACCTACCTATATAGAGGAAAGCGCTCAAATATGCCCCCCCCCCCCATTTGTTTTCTGCTTGTATCTTTGGCTCTTAGGAATTAAACTTATAGAAATCCTTTTTATTCTTTAATATTTTACTAATAAACTAGAAGCAAAAATATTCACAGCTCAAAAAAAAATGATAAAAATTATAATAAAAGAAGTTTCAAAGTTTGGCGTAGAAGATACCAAATATGGGTTCCAAACTTAAAATACTAAAAGAATCTATTTTTCGAAAGGTTATTTATGAAGTAATAATAACAACTCAAAAGTCACACACATAGTAGGTTTCTTCAGACCCAGTACACTCTTTATGTACTCACAAATTGCACATTTGACATCGCATCCATCGTTCTCCTCTCTGATCATTTAGAAAATGTACATCACAAAATAAAGAACTAACATTTTCACTTTTTGTGACTAGTGATCCAAATTCATCTGTATCTAGCTCTCCGTTGACTGGACCAAAATCATCGATTTCACTTTCTGAGATTCTAATATCTCAATTCTAATTGAGTATTCATTTGTTTTTGGTTGTTCAGCTGTGATTGTGTGTTGTTCATTTTCTGGCTATTGCTCAAAATTTCTATTTAGATTAGAGGAGTTGCAGGTTTTATCACACTCAAGTTGTTCACCAATGAAATCCGCATCCGTGAAAATGTGCCTATTAAAAGGAAAAATTCCTGTAGCTATGAACCATAATGACTTACGCAGTAAACCTTCCCTAAATTTTCAGTGAAGCTTAACTGTTTAAGAGGTTTTTGATTCATTCTTAATCTCCTCGTTGTGGCAGCACTTTAAACTTTTCATGAAAGTCTTATCCAGCGGCTGTAGATTGTGTGTGGCATGAGGAGGTAATAAAATTCTAGTGTCACGTGCGGCCCTTGGTCATGCGGTAATAAAAGGGATTAATAAAAATTATTAAATAATTCAGGAAACGGCAACCTCCACCACGTCACAGATTAAACGGGTCCTCTCCTTGGATAAGGGCGCAGTTTACCTAAGTACGTAAGAGTTCAGTAAGAGACGTCAAGTTCAACAACAATTACAATTTAATAAAGATGAAAAAAGTGCTCGACAAACATTAACTAACATATAAGAATTATATAAAAAGAGTTCTTACCAATGGATGCTCTTTAGGGGACTAATGGCCCTTATGGCATTTAAACACTAGGTAAACCTCTGGTTTTTATATTATCAAATAGGTTCACCTGTTTAATCGTGACCTCGTGTAACACAGTTGCACATATTTACAGAGTCAACTTGTGTTTATGTTACGTGTTTTTGAATCAGATTCTTGACCTGATGGTGCTTTTACCAAAGATTTTTTGTTTAGTGGCATTTTATATGTTATAATAGAAACGTAGTTTTTCTGGGCTATATTCCCCACATCAATATTGTGGGTGTCCATCTAGCAGAAGAAGATTTAGAGACTCTTTAAAAAAATTTACAAAATATTTGAGCCAATCGGGAAACTGATTATGTTGAAACCACCCACTTTGGTGCACCGCGTAAATTGTTCCTGGTAGAGCGCCACTAATTAATATAGCATTGCGATTTTTCCTTGGAAAAATCAACACGGAAGGAGGATACGAACACACTTTCAGCACACATTGAAGTGATCCAACTGACCAGTGATCCAACGTTCAACTGATGTGATTCATGCAATTTGTCCTTTGCCTTTTCTCCTTATTACCTGAGATTTAAGAAAAACAAAAAACATGTAAAATTTTATATGAAGAAAGACATTTTTGTAATATATCCTCAACTCTTATACGTCATTCCGCTTTCAACAACAGACAAGACAAGAAAATAATGAACAAATACAGAGCATTATGGCTTTCCTTTTAAATAAGCAAAACGAAAAATAGGAAAAATACATTGCATATAAAAACAGAAATAGTAAAGAAAAAAGACATGACAGAAATGGAAAAGAAAGTAGATCTAAAGAAATATGAAGAAAATACTAAGCTAGAATTAAAAGATAAGATAAGAAAATATGAATATGCAATTAGAGGAAATCAAAAGGGAAAATGAAGATTTCATAACTAAATTGATAATAATAAACTAAGAAGGCAGCTGACGCGATACACAAAAAAAACCCTGCGGGAGCAGAACTAGAAGAAATTAGACAGCGTTATAAGATTTCTAAGAAGAAACTAGGCAAACTTATAAAAAAAGCAAAGAAAGAACACTGGAGAAGCCTATGTGAAGAACTGGAAAACAATTAACAATTACGTTCTAAGCGCTGAAAGGGAGATCCAGATAGCTGAAGAACTATTCCCCCTTTGAACCAAACGGCTTGCAAGTAGAAGCCATTAAATTAATGGTTGAACATGCTTCTGTTATGATGATCGAAGTTGTGAATGATCTCTTAACAAAACAAACCTTTCCTGACAAGTGGATGGTGGCCAAAATTATTTTGGTCTTGAAAGGGGGGAAATCCTGTTTTAGCAAGATCCTATCGAACAGCTTGAACAAAAGGAGGATTGCATGTGGACCAATTCGGCGTTCATAAGATAAAGTCAACAACAAGCAATCAAAACTGTCATAGAAACAGTTAAAGACTTTAACCGGAAATGGTGTGCGTTAATAACAATTGATTTAGGGAATGCCTTCAATTCCTCAAACCATCGATTAATTATCGACAAACTAAAAGAAAGGGTGGTCTCGAAGTATCTCATAAATTTCATTTCAAATTACCTAAGTAACAGAAAAATCAAAGATGATAAAGATGTAACCATAGAAACGAAAGTAGGTGTACTACAGGAATCAGTCCTGGGTCCAGTGCTGTGATACATCCTATATGATGGAGTCATGGATTTGGAGTTAAGCGAAGATGTAATTACTACCGCTTTTGCAGATGATCTATCACTTGTTGTGGGGGCTGATGACAAGAACATCCTTATGGAAAATGTAAATTCGAATCTTTCGAAAATTAGCTTTGGTTAGCGCCGGAAAAAATTATAGAGGAAACAGTTGCAAAAGCAGAAAAGAAGATTTGTAACCTAAATAGAATTCTACCCAATGTAGGAGGTCCAAGTAGCTGTAAAAGAACTTATATAACCAGCGCGATGAAAAATATTCTTTTGTACGGGGCACCTGTATGGAATCGTGCTGTGAAAGTTAAGAAATACGAAGGATTATTGAAGCGGACGCAACGAAAAATGCTTCTAAGGGCGATATCAGCATATAAAACGGTATCAGCGGAGATACTGCAAGTAATTAGCTTTAGGATCCCTATCGACCTAATGGTGGATGAAAGAAGATGTATGTAAAGCAAGCCAGGGAAAACACAATGACTAAACAGCAAGAGAAATGGGACCATGAAACAGAAAAGGCATAATAGACAAAGAGATTAATAAGGAATATAGCAGCATGGAATGACTCCAAGCACCGCAGAACAGATTATTACCTGACCCAAGCTGTCACAGCACACGGTCCGTGTAAATTTTTTGCGAAAAGAATAACAAAAGATAACGACAATC
The DNA here is from genome assembly GCA_951812935.1 of Hermaeophaga mercurialis. Lineage (NCBI taxonomy): Eukaryota > Metazoa > Arthropoda > Insecta > Coleoptera > Chrysomelidae > Hermaeophaga > Hermaeophaga mercurialis. The sequence goes on from OX638360.1 coordinate 15,861,194, forward strand.
ACTGCATATACTGCCCAAGTCAAGACACTGCGTAACACACACTATTCCACTGCAAAAAATGGAAAGAGGAACGAGACAATGTTCAAGTGACTTTAACTGCATTCATACCAAACATGATCGAATCAGAAGAAAATTGGCGCACGCTTCAAGCGTTTATCAGATATGTAATGGGTACTCAAGAAAGGGAAGAACTACAGAGGCAGAACAATGTAAGGCCTTAAACGGAGAATCAGACTGCCACAATATCTGATTTCCATCCATTTCCAGATGTTGATAAATGGGCCTGAGAAGGGGGTGGTTTTTAGGGGGTATACGGCGAATGCCGGGAGTCTTCCACTAGGTCCGTAATTGGGATTTTCCACCCTCCAAACAAAAAATAAATAAATACAAATTAATTACAATTGCAATTAATGTAAGAGATGGTAGAACTGTTTTCCTTGTAGGTCATAGCAACACCCCAATCTTAAAAAACTATTGATAAACTACATAATTTAGATGACTTGAAAATACGAATTACCATTAGATAAATTCACCTATCCTCTTTTGAAATATTCCCTGGGTGATTTAGACTCCGCGCACTCCCACTCTTCAGTTACTGTAGGGAAAAGAAAGACAATAGAATTAAGTTGGCAATTTAAAAGTACCTAGTTTTTTTATTGGTATCACTATTGTGTTTTGTTGTCCAAATTCTTGTTAGTACTTTAGACATATTGTCACTTTTATATGTTACTAGAATGAGGAGAAATTTTAGGGTAGTGGGAGATGCGCATGAGCATAGTTGACCCGGTGTTTTCTTATAAGGAAAGGTCTATTTCGCCCTAGATGTTAAATAATGGTAGGAACGACTTTTACCAACTAAATTTTAAACTTTAACACACTGTAGATCATTTTTCTTATAGCTTATTTTTCATGAATTGGTATTAGGTAGTACGTTGATAAACGAAGCCTATAGCAAAAAATTAAGTACCCGCCCATCTTTAACGTTTTGGTGTTCTGTCAAATATATTTTATTATCTCCTGTCTATTTCTATGTTTCTGTTGATGGTGTTTTGTAAAACAAGATAAAAAATCATTATACTTACAAAATTCCACGAAGTGAAGTAAATAAATGAGTATCTGACCATATCCAGAGCATGAGAATCATGAATTTTCCTTGAATCAATATTTAAAATGTACCAGATAACATAAAAATGATGAAAGCATGCTGCACCATGAAATAATAGTCTTAGTGACATTTTGGATAATTAATATATAGGTAGAGTATTCTATTCAGCAACAATAACATTTAAGTAGTTTAGCTGAAATTATAAAAGGGTACATTTAATCTTCAAACCAAACGTCCATTGTTGATTCTAAAATATGCGATGACACAAATAAGACCGACTAGTCGATATTTCACAATTTAAATTTGTCGGGGTACTTCTAGACATAATTTAATTTAAGGACATAAAATTTTGATATGACAGAATAAAATTACAAAATGACAAATATTTCACCTTTTAGTTGTTGTAGGGTATACTCTTAATGCTGAACGTATAAATTTCTGCTGAGTTGATATGTACTTTGAAAATTTGAAATTTTTAATACTTAACCCCTATATACGTTTAATCTATTGGATACATTTTTTAATCTTTTCTTGTTTTAATGTTGATATTATGTACAAGGTAATTAGAATACCAAACTTATACTACTCTCATTAAATACTAAATATTTTGCTTAATTTTCAACGTACAGGGAGTTGAAATGCGAAAATAAAAATAGTTTATTTTGCTTTAAATCAAAATCAGACCATTACCACACAATAATTTAATATATAAAAATAGAGACGAATAGTTTCTTCGACTACACAGACTCATCTTCAGGTCTAGTTACAATTAGTAGAAATAGCAAAATTAAATTATTAAATAGGATGTTGTTGCCATATGTGAGTGTACAATAACAAAAGGAAAATGAGGGAAATAAATCCTTTAGTCTCACAGTCTATAAGATTTTATTTTTCGTAGAAAAATGGGGAACTACCGGTTTCGTGGCAAAATGGGCCACATCGTCAGGTCCAAATCACAAAAAAATTAAAAACAACAAGTAACTTGGTGTCAAGTAGATAGTTACTATACAGGGTGATTCGTAACTATTGGAACATAGGCTAAGGGCAGGTTATTTGGACCAAAATATGGCGATAGGACTAAATATACCTTAATAAAATATTGCTGTGGAATAAGATATAGGGCGTTGAGTTGAATTTTTTTTTTCGTTTTTTTGTGATAATGACACGGTATATTTATCAATTGTTATCGAAATAGGCACAGAGGCATAGCTGTAGACAAGGAATATTATTTTATGTATTATTTCACATTTTGTTATAGGGAGCGCCATGTGTATGATTCCTGATGATGAAATTAAGTGGTAGCATTTTTTGACGAAACTTTTTAATGATTTTTTGATTAGAAAATATGATGTAAACAAAATTTCTACGTAATATTGGCACTTTTGTTTAAACACGATAACTTCACCCGTTTTCGAAAAAAACGCTTTTGAACAGTCCTAATAACCTGCCTTTAGCCTATGTCTCAATAGTTATAAATCATCCTGTATAAGATTTGTAGGTAAGGGTAATTTTAGTGTAGGATAAATAGATTTAATTTTTTATGTTGAAAGTAATTTTTTCTAGAATTTTTAATTTTATTTTTGTAGTTGATAGGAGTAATTTTAGTAATAGATCTTAGTTTATAGTACCTTACTTTTATAAATATAGTATTAATTAGTTATGTCTTATACCAAACTATTTGATTAAATCACAAAATACATCACATGCGAAGAAGATGAAATTAATTAGTATTATAACATGAATTAGAGAGGTCACAAGAAACAAACACAAACATATTAAAATTAATTTAATTATTAATTACCTTAAATTTTTTATCTTTTTTGCCACCAAACTGATAGTTCTTCTTTTTTCTATGAAAAATAAAATCTTATAGACTCTGAAACTAAAGGACTTATTTCCTCCATTTTCCTTCTGTTAAATTATTAAAGTTAAACTAAGTTAACATGTAGTATTCATAAATAAAAAAAAAAATTAAGAAAATTTTACAAAAATACGTAGTAAACTTAACATCAAATTTAAATAATTAAAAATTTATAGTAGTTAATTTATATACCTCAAATAAAATAGACACGAAGTAAGTCAACGCTTTTAGTGAATGTATGCAACTCAGAAACAACAGGATAATAATGAAAAGTGCAAAAATAGATGGAAGGAAACACTCTCCGAAAAGGGAAGTGGAAATAAATGGGTCAAAGCCTCAAATAGAAAACTAAGTTAGGAAGGTGAAATAAGTAAAACAACCAGATCAGGGTAGAAAACAACTGCCAGTGGGTTGCCACATACGTCTGACATCCAATAAAAAAGGAAGATACCTGTACAGACATAACAAAATCCCACATAAGAAAGTGAAATAAATCAAAAAAAGGGAAATCAGAGTAGCAAAAGGCAGCCAGTCAGTTGCAACACACGTTCGGCATCCAATAAAAAAGAAAGAGGCATGTACCGGCACATTCATCGAGCCAATACATAGGGCCAACGCCCAAAGGCACGGAAAATTAATGAAACGCTCCTCCAAACGGAGCGAATAAACCCACTATATGTGGGAAGGTTAGAGTTGACATAAACCCACAGGGCGAAAAACAAGCCAAATAGGGAAAATCGAAAAATATTGATTTTTTTGAAAAATACTCGGTTATACCGCAGTTCAAAGAAACTTTTTGTAATGGCTCGATGATTGTGCCAGTTACAAATAACTTGAAGGATTACATCGTATCTCTAATTTTAAAACATACTTTTGGCACACTAGGAAAACGTTGTATAATGCTATCGGAAACTTAGGATTACCAAGTGAGCTGGTTAAATTTCGTGAAAATGACATAAACTAACACATGCAATAGAATTTTAATATTCAGACATCAGCTTTCTGAACAATTTACAGTGGAACGAGAACTAACATAAGGTCCACCGTTGACAAATGTATACAATCTTGCATTAAAAACTGCCAAAAGAAGAAAAGAAGTAAAATAAAACAGCCTCGATAAAAGAAAATAAGTACAATAAATTTGGTGTGGAAGAGAAAATACAAATTGGAAAAATTATACCAGTTTGAGTACCCAGGAATATCCACAACATTCCCAAATCAGGAAGAGAAGGAGATAGAGCAGAGAATTTTGAAAGGAAATAGTGCCGTCAGATCATTATTATAGGGCAGCCAAAAAAAGGTTTATAAAATAATTGTGAGGCCTCTGATATCTGGACATGACAAACAAAGTAGAAGATAAACTTGAAATATGAAATATGAGAAAAGAAAATCTTTAAAAAACTATATGCTAGTGGATCAGTAGTAGACAAAACACGTACAAACAAAGAAATAGGGGACATTTTCAAAAAAACAAAAATAACGCAAGTCAGATGGTTACGAAAACTTGGAAAAAATGCCCTGTATAACTGTACATGCGATTTTTAAATGTTATGTTTCTTTGTAGAATAGCTTGATATATCTATTTCTTTTTTGTTGTACATTATTTAAACAAGATTCGAAAAAGGAATAAAAATTAAAATTATCAACATTTAGTCAGTGACGTCAAAAATATGAAGCCTAAAGTTCCCTCAGTAGCACGTCACAAGAAAAACTAGCAAAGTAGTTTTGTATTTCTAAATATTAATGCAGACATGTTGATAATACAACTATTTTTCATAAAAATGGCAAATTTAGTCTAGTACCAAGTTAAGTCTCAATTAATCAACAACTAAAAAATAAAATTATTTTTCAGTTCGAACGGTTTTCTGTTGTGATATAACAAATACTTTGCTAATATGTATTACAGATTTCAAAAATTGCAAAATAAAAAACATTTTTATGTATAGATTCAAAACCAAACAATATTTCTTCTTGGGAGTTAGGACTGGTTTTTTTATTTAAGTTTCCAGTGGCGTGTTGAAAGGAGTCACAGTAACTTTAATTCCCATATTTTCGACGCCACTGTTTTAAGATCAATAATTTTAACATGTTTGCCTCTTTTCTTAACTTTGTTTAAATAGTGCATAAAATATTTAACTACATAAAAATGAACATATTCAAGTTATTTTATAAAGAAAGCATTTAAAAATCTTATACTTTTAGTGAAATAACTTGAAAAGTGATATAATTCAATAACTAAAAAGCTCGTAGATATTCTTTTTGATTTACTTATATCATTTTTAGCGCAGTTATTATTTCATTCGTAATTAACAATAATAATAATAATAATAATAATATCTTTATTTAGCAATAGCTATTCCTTCATAAATACAAAAATTAGCTTGACAATTAAAAGCCTAAAGATATATATTCTAATTTTCAATATAAATAAAAAACAATAAAAATGTAACAATCAAAGCATACATCACAGATTTTCTAAGTATCTTAAAGGAAAAATATCACATTGAGAAGAACACAATACTAGATTTGAAAATAAATTTCTCGCAGCCTATTTTAAATATTTTGATATTTGGTGAATTTTTAACCATTAAAGGAAGACCGTTATACAATTTTAAACCTTCAATCAGTAAGGTTTTTTGCAATGTATGAGTGTTAAAACGTTCAACATTAAAACTGTCAGCAGATCTAACATTGTATGCTAACAAATCAACTACTAGAATATGTATGTTCACGAAAAATGGTGTTTAATAATTCTGAATATAAATACCTCATTTTCATGAACCTGGAGGCAATGGGTAACTCTTGATTACTTACTTATAGAGCACTATATGAATATATAAATTATTTTCGTACTTTTATGCGATATTGAAGTTTATAACGTACTGATAAAAAAACGGCCAATTAAAGAAAATTAAAAAACTGTTACACGTGGAAAACATTTTGTAAAAAAAATGTTTATTTTTTTTTTTACAGAGTGGTAACTATAAAACTTTCTTAAAAAATAGAATCACATTTATTTTTTGTTTTTATAGTGCGTAAAACATCTTCAGCAGTCAAAGCACCGTTTAGTTTATCAATTCCATCTTGAAAATAAATAAATAAAATATTATTCCAACATTAATTTTTTTATATGTTTATCTTAATAATTGACAATACCCTAGAAACTAAAGCAAGGCTACTACTTATTGAACTAATATTTTTTAATAAAAATATTATATAAATTGCAATAGTACATTACTTATGTTATTTTATAAATAATAATTAACCCATTAATATCATACATATTATTATTAGTTTCATATGAATCAACATTACGTCAATTTAAAATATTACAATTTGAACTAACTTGCTTTAATGAAATGTTGATAATGAGATAGATACAGGGTGTTAAAAGTGAAATTTTAACTTTTGTTTTTCAAAATAACTTTAACGTTTTTTGACATGTATACATAAATATTTTGTAGTAGGGGTTTTTGGGTATGAGAAATCATAATTTTGTATTTATTTCAATGTATTTTGTAGTGTGCACCACATAGGCAACGCATGTGGCATAAATGTGCGCATCTTTTGTAAAAGAAATATTAAAGCCACATCATTTTAACAAAAAAAAAGTATACTTGTTAATGACCCCAAAACCTAACGATTTTAGAGATATTCTCATTTATGTGATCAGCTGCATGATCCTTATTTAATTATTAATTTCGAAAAATGTTAATATCCGAGAAATATTTGAGAATATATCCAAACAGGCAGCAACCTAACCATCAAAGGTTTAAAAATGTATTTAGGAATTTAGGCGAAAGTGGTTCATTTCGCCCTAAACATGAATAATTACGCCTGATGTAGAAGTAGAAATAATGGTTCGCGGCGTTGAGGATGATCCGACGTTTATTTATGATTTAGGAATCAGTAAAACTTCAATATAAAAAGACTGCACCTTGAGAAGTACTATCAAATATTTATGTATACATGTCAACAAACGTTAAAGTTATTAAAAATTTCACTTTTAACACCCTGTATTTCTCTTATTATCAATATTTTATTAAAGCAAGTTACTTCAAATCGTAATATTTTAATACTTTACTTCTAGGTACAATTACTTAAGGACCACCCTGTATATTTACTCATTTTCCTCAGTGAATAATCGACTAAAAATCTATCCATATTAGCTAGAACTTGCTCAAGAGTTTGATTAGATGTTACATTTTTACAATGTGTATACTCTAACTCGGTTATTTGGATCTCCCATCATCTAGAAATAAATTTACTTTAATATAAACAAAAATAATTAAAAATTGATAATTACCAGTGGTTTTGCGTATTAATACAATCAATAAAACCCTTTTGTTCCATCCACTGATCTACTACAAATTCAGTTAAATAATTTTTCATTATCAAATTTTCATCCTAAATTAACTTTTACTACTATATCTAAAAAGTTTTTATAGTCCAATTATTAAATGTATTTTTCTGAGCTAGGTTTACTCGCGATCATACCATCATTTAACAAGTTTTTTTTTATTGTGCCCTGGACTATAGTACGCTTTGTAATCCAGGAAATATATTTCACACATTTTTATAAATTCATACAGTACATTCATACACATTCATACTACATCAATGCCCATGCCCGTACAAGAACCCGGAATTCCGGGGACCGAATGTTCGTTCCCGGCTCACCCGACCACCGAGGTCGACTAGTTGTAACAATTCGGCATTTTTTTATGTCTTAAGTGGACTATTCCGAATATTTCTTTAGGAGTATCTGGTGCAATATTCATACGAGCACGTACCACTTCACCTCCAACGGCTCTTATTATTATTTCTTTTTCTTTTGAAAACTTATAGACCAATTCTATTACGCGTTTCTATTCTAAAACCAAAAAATAAAACTGATCTCATTAGATTAATAAAAAAATTTATTAAACCAAACCATCAATAATTATAACAAAGAAGGTCTTATTCTACATATATTTTAAGGTTTTTATTTTTTTAAATGTTTAACAGAACCAGCAGGGTTTAATAATTCGCACTTAAAAACAAACAACGTATATACCGGGTGGCCCATTGAAAATGAGCTGGGGATTTAAGGGTTTGTTAATTAAGCAGGCTAATTCAGTTTTTTATGGGACAAAATTAATTACCTACAGTTCAGAGAGATTTATTAGAAACAGAAGCTTCTCCAGCGCAACCAATAATGAAAAATCTGATTTTTTAAACTGAATGAGCAAACTTTCAATTTTAAAAACAAAACAGAGGCAGCGTCTTACCTCGGGTTTGATACCTGAGGATTCGGCAAAATTTCCGGTTAGGGGTAGCGTACTCTCGGCATCGGTGATCAGCCCTGGTCGCAGAACTAGACCGACGTTAAATAAAAACAAATAAATAAATAAAAAAAAAGATGAATTGATAATTTGCAGAATTACTTAAAAAAATGATCAAACCTATTAGGAAGTAAACTAAAACAATATATTATTTCGCCCAAACGTGGATTAATGCCCGAACTCGGAGTAAGATGGAGTATTTAAGGTTTAGAGCAGGATTTATGGAAAATTTAAAAAAATTAAAACGTGCGTAATATTACATATATAATATGAAATATCAAAAAGATTTAAAAAGAAACGCTTGTTTATAAAAAAACATGTTTAAGTGATCGAGGTGCAATTTTCCTGTCTTACCCCACGTGTGGGGGAGTTAAAAACTAAACATCTACTGGCATAGTATACAAAGATGTACTACTTCGTCATCCTCTTCTTCTTCTTCTCTACCTGCACCTGAGCAGTGAGGCCATTTTTTGCAATTCCAACACTGAACCCAACATTCAGTAGATTCGGAGTACAAATAATTGCGGGTAAAAGTACGCATAGAAAAGGAGATGGAGAATCAATCCGAGCAATTGCAAAAGATTTTGAAGTTGACGAGTCATCTTTAAGAGCAGTCTGAAGCGTGGTTAAGGAGTGCAATCCCTAGAGCGATTCAAAAAAACCTTTACCAATGAACAAGAGCAGCAATTAGCGGAACACTGCAAACAAATGGACCAAAGGTTCTACGGAATAACAAGAAAAATGTTTAGAAATATGGCCTATGACTTTGCAGGAGTCAACCATAATCCGCATAAATTTAATTGTCAAACCAAATTAGCGGGAAAGGACTGGACGGAGTCCTTTTGTAAAAGAGATAATTTATCATTAAGAACATCTCAAAAAACCAGCGTGAGGAGAATCATAGGATTCAACAAGATTGGGGTGGAAACATTTTATGATAATTTAACAAAACTCATGTCTGATTACGGATTTCCTCCAAGTAGAATTTACAACGTGGATGAGAGTGGTATTACCACTGTGCCAAATAAAATACCTAAAGGAAAACGTAGTGTAAATAAAGTGACGTCAGCTGAAAGGTGACAATTAATTACCACTTTCTGCTGTTTTAGTGCTAGTGCACACTAAATACGACCAGCTATAATATTCCCAAGGAAGCGAACAAAACCTAGTCTTATGTTTGGAGCACCTCCTGGTGCAATACTGCTTGTTAGTGACTTAGGTTACATCAACACAGAGCTTTTTATGGGATATTTGAGATAATTTCAAAGCCACGTAAAAACTGCTAAGGGAAGCCCGGTCTTATTAATACTAGACAATCATTCTTCAGACTGTTCTCTTGACGCTGTTCTACCACATTCTATTCCGCCACATTCTATTCCGCCACATTCTATTCCGCCACATTCTAGCCATCGAACACATGGATAGTTGCTTTTTTAAAGCATTAAAAGACTTTTATGGTGCATATTGGGACCAGTGGCTTGTAAATCATCCTGGTAGAACAATAACCCAAGACAATATAGCCGAAATATTTGGACATGCTTATAATAAAGTATGCACCATTGAGAAGACTGTAAATTCATTTAGAACGTGTGGAATTGTGCCTGTAAAGGTTTCTATTTACGGAGGAAGACTTTCTCCCAGCAATCGTAACAAATCAAACTACTTCAAAAGAAATTCAGTGTCATCAAGATTTAGAAGACACTTCTTCTTCAAGTGATGATGAAACTCCCTTAACTGTAAGGTCCACAAAGCAAGGCCAATGTGTTACTAATTTGTCTCCAGATTTAAATGCATCTTCCTCTAACGATAGTTTTATTAAAGAAAATAGTTCTTAACCTTCAACGTCAAAAGTTAGGATCTCTCCAGAGACTTCATCAAAATTATTCTTTAACTCTCAAAATGCCAACCTCTTAAGTTCAAATTCAAATCGAATTACTCACAATCCCCGACAACGTACTTTAACATCTACTTACAAATCTCCAGTAGAACTTTTCCGCTATCAGAAAATTTTATAGCAGCGAAAACGCATCAGGCAAGGAAAAATCCACAATTCTCAAATCATCACGTAACACAGAAGAATTAGAGCAAAAAGTTAAGCTGCAAAAACAAAGAAAAATTGAAGCAAAAAAAATAATAAGCAAGGGAAAAAACATTAGCAGAATTGAACGGTCAGGATCAACATAACCAGCAACCCAAAAAGGACATATTTTGTCCAGCTTGTGGTGAAATGTACACAGATCCCCGAAATGAAGACTGGATTCAATGTTCCAAATGCCTTTCATGGTGGCATGAAAGTTGTTCAGACTATGAGGGCGGACAATTTGTGTGTGACTTGTGCTCCGGTTAATAGATAGACTAATACTTATCTATTTTAGAGGTTACTTTTTAGTTTGTAAAATTTTCAATAAATTTAAAAGTATTTTATATGATTTTACATAACGAGGTCAATTTTTTTCTTTAAACATTACGCAAATGTTTAATAATTAACCTTGTCAACAAAAAATGAAACATGTGCAATTTAAACATATGCGTATTTTTGCCCGCAGCTGCATTTGTATTTAAAATCTAGACTTTTTTATACTAGAGATATAAAAACAAATGACATCAAAAGGAAATAAAATTATGATGCAATTTTGTGTAAAATATGGATTTTTGCAACATTTAATAAGTTAGATCCGTACTTTTACTCGAACTTACTTTACTGCATCATCATCAATATTTGCCGAAGAGTTTGACGTTGATGATTCTTTACTTGATCTTTTTTGTTGAACTGGTGCAAATACTTCTGTCTTAACTGTGTCTACCTTTTTCTTTTTCTCCTTTCTCTGAGTACTTTTGTTTCTCTGTTTTGCATTTTTCTTTTCCTCCTCAACTTTTTTGACTACCTCTGCTTGTAGTTCACCTTTCTATGGTGTACTCGTTAAGACAACAGTTTTCCTTCGTTTTCTGTTTGGTCGGACTGTTTTGCGAGTTACTGTTGGAATTAGCATATCTTGAGGAGAAAATATCTTTTGTGGTGTAGAGTGATCTGGATAAGATATGAGAGATACATTTTCCGTATTTTGGTGGGGTGATACGAGATGCGATTTCGAAGGATGTTCGTTAATCCATGTTGAGCATCCTGATAGATTTGCAGGTTCCAAATTTTCTTTGTTTTTATTGGATTAGTATTCAGTGATAGTGATACTTTCAGCTATTTCACAGGTGAATAGTTCGTCGTTTCTGCCGGGGCAAAATCAATATTAGTGAACGTATTTCTGTCACAGGGCCATATACTAGTCTTCTTGAAATCGTTGATTGCTGTTGACATGTTCGCTGATTTGATGAAAGCATTTCCAAACAATTTAGCTATTTGAAATTGTGAAACTACTCACCCAGGATTGCTTCTCAATCAAGTGCATCCAACTAGTCGGGTTACATTCAGCCCATGCTCCAGGAGTGCAGTCGTTCATTAATTCAGGATTTAATCTTAATCTAGGATATATAAACATAGGCAGCATGTATCTTCCAACTCCATTAAAAGATACTACAACAGTTATCGTAAAATCTCTTTCAGCTGAAGTCAGCGCCGCAACTTGCCCTCGTTCCTTTTGCGCTATTATTTTGGATCTGGTTTTTGGCACAATTGATATCCCCCTTCCTCACAGTTCCATATTTTTTCTGGTGTTAATTTACATTTTTCAATGACACCTTCCAGCAGATCAAAGAACTGACTTACCGCTATGCGGTTAAAACCCATTGCTCGTGCAGCACTTTTGTTTTCCTGTTTTCTGATGGGCAAGCTTTGATAACGTGCAATAAACAATGCTATCCAATCTCTACCTGCCATTTCCTAATTATAAGAGAACCTATGTTTTTTTCCTAATTTTGTGGCCCACTGGTAAGCCAACTTCCTCAAATCCAAAATACATAACCCAAATAATATTTCTTGTATGAAACCAACTATTCCTCTTCATCTTTGGTGAAAGTAGTACTCTTAGGTCCCAGAAGTTTTATTATTTGAAATTTCGCTGGATCATCTATCTGTCGAAGCTCTTTCACTTTTCTTTCCAAAATTGTTTGAGGAACATCAAATGACCTGGAAGCTTTGAAGAACCCTATTTTTCATAATTTCTGGAGAACATTTACCGCGATTAGACTTTCTTCGGTAAGTACCCATCTGAAAAAACGTTTTACCAGAATTTACTCTGTCTTTCAAAGCCTAGGTATCATCGCGACCACTTTGTATTCACTAAAAAGGTATTGTCAACGAAATAGTGACTTTAGGATAAGATGGGGTTCCTTACGATTCGATAAAAGTTGGTTAACAAAATAAGCGATTCTTTAAAGTCGGCACTAACATACCTCTCATGTCAACTGCTTTCGTAAAACTGTATCGTGTAAAGTGAAATGGACAACACAGGATCAACAGCGTATAAGAAGTACAATTTATCAAAGACCTGTTAGATGGCATTAGTAGTTTGGTTACAAATATTGATACCCCATCTTGCCCAGGTACCCCGTCACCCCCTAATGTCACCAAAATAGTAACAGCTATTTGTGGAGGGAAGTTAGACGAATTTGTTGAATATGTGCTATTATTTCAGTTTAAGAAAACAGAAGATAATCATGAAAATATGTTGTTCATGGCAAAGATGTTGAAATATTCCGATTACCTTCACATCATTCAGGAGAATTCATCCCGATAAAACTAATTCGGGCCCAATTTAAAGTTTTGTTGCTCGATATGCAGGGTGTTTCATTGGGAAAGAGCCTAACTTTAACTGTAGATGGACGTCATTTGGGTGATTCCTAATAACCTATATTTAAAGGGTCTTCCACACTTTATAACTGAGATACGGCGTGTTTTATTAATTTGGCCCATTTCTTTCGGAGCTCATAAGTTCCGAATTACTCTGTATATTATTTTGATAATTGGTACGCGTAATAATAATTATTTGGAAAATCTACTAAAGTATTACTAAAAAGAAAATCCAAGACCGGCTTAACAAAACATTTAAAAAATCGTCTTTCCAAAAAACAACACCCTGTATATCGATTTTTTTTAAATTGTTTTTTATAATTCGAAATAATCAGAAAAAACTGAATCTACTTTTTATTTTTCCACAGACACTTGTACTACTAGATTTTTGTTAATTTTTTTGGTTGAAATAGAATTTACTTAACTTATCTAGGGAAGCATTCCAAAAATTGAATTGTTTATATTTTTACAAATACAGATCACTATAAAATGGGTCTACAGGGTCGTCCTTGGTACATAATCATTCAAAATGTTTCAAATGTTTCGAACATCCGGTACAACGATTTTAGTATTTTATGCACTTGTTAAACATTTGTAGATAACAAGAGCAGTTTACAAGAAATAAATGTCTGGTTCCGAAGGCGATAAAAAAACAGAGTTCGATGTAAGGGATAAATTCGTAACGTCCAAAAGTGTCATACACTGAACAGACGCTACCTGTAAAACTTATTTCCCGCTTTAAATTTTTTTCAGCTTTTACACTAATTGGAATCTTGTCCAATTACTAACTCACATTCCATTCCTTCTGCTGCAGGTATTTTATTTAATCTTGCCATTGGAGCGTTACCTACAGCTCCCATAATATTGGACAGTATTTTTCTTGGTTTTGGTTTCCTAATAAAAAAAAAATATTTTAGAATAATATAAGACAAAAAGTGAATTTGAATGTTTTTATCTATAAAAGTATTTTCGACATGTTGATGCCATAAATATCCATTATTTTTTGTGTTCTAATCTCTATTTAATTCACCAAAAAAAAAACTACAAATAATTTCTTCTAATTGAGACTTAAAAAGATGCAAGCGAAGAGGAATGTGGTGATGAAGCATTGCGCGTCTTTATGACAATGCTCGGCCGAATACTGCAGCTTCAAGAAATATGCTCCCGAAGCGTTTGATCACCCACTCGCACTCGGCCTCAATAATGTAAACATACCATTTCACTCGGCTCACCTGAAAAAACAATATTAAAGCAAAAGGTAAGCAGAGACCAAACCCCTTTCCTCATCTTACCTTGCTAATTTACTCAATTCTTTTGGCAGCTGGTGGTGGCATCTTATTGACCCCCCCAACGTTCTTCAGTAGTCACCAAATTGTTTATTAAGCATTCTCTAATACAGTTTATTACCATACCTAGTTGCAACTTGTCTAATCGGACACAGTTAGACTAACTTCTTGATGGTGTTTTTATTTTTAAGTTTGTTCATTAACATTGTTTAACATTTTACTTTATATTGTTTATAATTTTAATTCATGACCACATGTAATTCTCACTAATGTATTGATTTTCATTCCTATATCATTAAACTTAGATAAGTTTGTTAGCATTTGTTTAACATCATAGTTGTACTTTTTCATTTTACAATTTTGTAACATAGTTATTCATTTTTTCAGACTTGAAGATGACTTTATAAAAGTCGAAACTACTTAGTTGTCTTTTTGAATAATAAAAATTGTTCAGATATGATTTCGAGTTTGCTTTGATCATTCCATGTTACCACATTTGAGCAGAATGGAGAACTTTTTCTATCTTAAAGTTTGTTATATTTTACAGGCTAATTTTTTATTTTTTCAGTTTAATCAATTATTTCTAATTTTGTAAATCAAAATAAGGAATGCAATCACCTTAAAGGAGTACTTAACAAACAAACTAATAATGTAAATAGGTTTCTTATTCCTTAGTATACAGGATGAGTGATAACTATTGTGACATAGAGTAAGCTCAGGTTATTTGGAGCAAAATCTAATGATTGGATCAAATATTCCCTAATAAAATGTTCCTGTGGCAAAATAAATAGGGTGTTGAAGTTGTTGGTATTTTTTTCGTTTTTTGGTAATTCTTTCACAATACATATACATATTTATAAAATGTTATCAAAATTGGGGCAATGCTTAACTTTAGGCAAGTAATATATTGTTTTATTAAGTATTTTAGATTTTGGTACAGTACAGAATGATTCCAGGTGATGAAACTTGAGTCGTATTTTTTTTGACGAAACATAATTTTATTATAGTGATTAGAAAATATAAGTAAACATCATTTTTATGTAAAATTGTTATACTTTTTGAAAAAATACAAAATACTATAGCCCTTAAAAAATAGATTAGCTTATTTAAATTCTGCTTATCAATAAAAAAGCTTATTCCGAAAATGTTAAATATTTATTGCAAAATGCATTTAATAAATGATACCTATACAATAACAAAAAATTAGAAAAATAGAAAATTACAAATGAAGGTTATGGGTGAACCACAAAGAAATTAAATTCTATATTTTCATAGTTTTTTACTAGTATTTCCAAACGACGATTTATTTGCACATATTTTCCTACTTTTGCTTGAATCTTGATGGCATTTACCTGCTGCAAGGCGTCTTAGGCGGATCTCCACCATATCTTCTTCTTTTACGAAATAGTTGATAAATTTTAAAACGAATGGATGATGGCATGGTTTACTAAAATACTTATTAACCAAAAACAACTCAAAATCATTACCACATAATAATTTAATACATAAATAGAGAGACGACTAGTTTCGACTCCACACAGTCATTTTCAGGTCTAGTTACAATGAGTAGAAACGGTAAAATGAACTAATTAAAGTTAAACTAAGATAACATGTGGAATTAATAAATTAAAAAGTGAAAAATTAAGAAAATATAACAATAATAAGTGGTAAACTTAACATCAAAATTAAACAATTAAAATTTAAAGTAGTTAATTTATATACTTCAAATAAAAAGACAAGTGAGTCAACGTTTTTAGTACAAGTATGCAAATCAGAAACAACAGAATAATATTGAAAAATATAAAAATAAATGGAAGGAAACACTTCCCGAAAAAGGAAGTGAAAATAAATGGACCAAAGTCTCAAATAGAAAACTAACTTAGGAAGGTGAAATAAGTAAGACACCCAGGGTAGAAAACAGCTGCCAGTGGGTTGCCACACACGTCAGACATCCAATAAAGAAGGAAAATTCCTGCACTTAATCAGAACCAGGGGAGTCGGAGTAGCAAAACGCAGCCAATGAGTTGCCACATAAACCAATAAAAAAGAAAGTGATGTGTACCGGCATAATCTTCTAGTCATTACATAGGGCAACCGCCCAAAGGCACGGAAAATTAAGGAAACGCTCCTTTTGGGACAACTCTGAATTGACGTGTGGTCTAACTTTAATGCTTTCCAAAAAAACAATATTTTTCAATTTTGCCTATTTGGCTTGTGCGGTGGCCCTATAAGAGTATAATAAATTACTTTATACGATATTGATGTTTGACATACTGATAAAAAAAAAACTAAAAAGAAAACAATGCACTTGGCAAACATTTATAAAAAGAAAATGTTTATTTTTTAAACAAAGTGTTAATTATAAAATTTTCTTATAAAAATTGAAGTATATTAAATATTTATTTTTTTGTTCTTATAATGCGTAGAACATCTTCAGCCATCAACGTACCAATTAGATTATCAATTCCATCTTAAAAATAAATAAATAAAATATATTCCAACATTAATTTTTTATATTTTTACCTTCATAATTAATAATTAAAACATAAGGTTCTATTTCCAATACCCTAGAAACTAAGCCAAGGTTACTACTTATCGGCAGCTTGGAATACATCCATTCTAAACAAACGGTAATTTTATCACTAGAACCACCTTCTCCTGAAATTAATTTGTTCATAATATTCCTTTTAACAGCTACGCCTAAAACATGCCTAAAAAATATAATTTTTTTGCACTGTACACTTTTTGATAAAATACTTATATTTCTTGAACTAATATTTTTAGTCAGAATATTAATTATACATACAATATGGTCCAAGTGAAAGGAATACATTATTTCGTAAATCGGCGATTTTAGGGGAACATTCTGAAACCCATCGATTTTTATTTTTAAATGGGCGCTTCTCAGATCACCTCTTTATTTCTGACGTCATCTCTGTGAGCATGATGACGTCATCGAACAAAATTTTTAAATGCAAAGTTGGTCTTGCAATACATCAATTGAAAGGTCTTTTTAAATATCTATTCACCCAAATCAATTATGTCTAAATATTATTGTTAAAAGTAGTATTAATGACATTCGAACAGATTTCTTAATTTATTAAGTATTGTTATGATGTATTTATTGATAAATAAATAAATAAAAATAAATTTGGTAAAGGCCGTCACTGACAATGAAAATATGTCTAAACTACTTTTTACCTTTTTTTTTTAAAAATCTAGTTACCTTACCAAAAGTATTTTATTGACATTCAACATAATTGTTATTGTCAAGTGGTCAATGATATTGTAGTAGACGAAATCAAGAACTTTTTGACTCTTTTATCAACATGAAGCTGACTGAAACAGAAAGAATTGAAATTCTAATATTAATTGGTTATCGACATAAAACACGTACACAGAAAGAAGTATGTACGTTAATGAATAATAAATATCCCAACCGAGAACCAATTACACAGTCCACAGTAAGCAAAATAGAGAAAAAATTTAGACCTAAAGGTAGTAGAAAACAAATATCTGAAAACAAGAAACTAGATGTTCTGCTAGCCTTTGAAGATTATCCCCATACCAGTTTAGGGCAAGTAGCGTTAGACAATGAGATTGGCCATCAAACAGTTCTTAAAACGTTAAAAAAGGAGATGTGGCAAACATATAAAGTAAATTAGGTGCAGGAGCTTATGGAAGATTTTGATAGACGAGTTGAATTTTGTGAAATTCTAATCGAAAAAAATAGTAGAGGCCCGATGTTTTTAAAAAAAGTTATTATTTCTGATGAAGCTACATTTCTCCTAAATGGTCATATGAATCGTCAGATTTTCCGGTATTGGGCTACAGAAAATCCACACTGGATGCAGGAGTACCATACTCAATACCCAGAGAAAGTGACTGTTTGGGTGGGAATAATAGATAACTTTTTAAAAGAAACCTTAACAGGTCCTCGATATTTACAATTTCTGCAGAACTACTTGCTCCCAGAATTAAACCGGTCGTTCCCAAAACAGAAATGATTTGTGGCTGCAGCAAGATGGTGCGTCACTGCACTATGCTGTCTTTGTGAGAAACTACTTAGACAACGTTTTCCCAAATCGGTGGATAGGTTGAAGAGGAGCAATTGAGTGGCCACCGAGGTCACCTGATTTACCTCCTTTCGATTTCTTTTTATGGGGGTACTTGAAAAGTAAAGTGTACATAAATAGAACACAAACTATTAATGAACTCAAAGAACGGATAAGCATTAAGATTGCAAAAATAACTCCGGAAGTTATAGCGAAAGTTCGAGAAGAGTTCCTTGCTCGTCTTTCGCATTGTATTTTAGCTGACGGTAAACAATTCGAGCACTTGCTTTAAATTTGGTTGTACTTAATTATAATAATTATTGTAACATTAAAAATTTAATAAATCATTTTTTTAACAACATACAAAAATTAATTAATTAGACATATTGATATGGGTGAATAAATATTTAAAAGACCTTTGAAATGATGTATTTTCTATTTAAAAATTTTATTGATGACGTCATCACGATCACAGAGATAACGTCAAAAATAAAAAGGCGATCTGACGAAGAGGCCATTTAAAAATAAAAATCGACGGGTTTCATGATTTTCCCCTAAAATCGCCGATTAACGAAATAATTAATAAATCATTTTTTGACAACATACAAAAATTAACTACTTAGACATAATTGATATGGGTGAATAGATATTTAAAAGACCTTTCAATTTATGTATTGCAAGACCCACTTTTCTATTTAATAATTTTATTGATGACGTCAAAAATAAAAAGGTGATCTAACGAAGCGCCCATTTAAAAATAAACATCGACGGGTTTCGGAATTTTCCCTTAAATGCCGATTTACGAAATAATGAATTTATTCCCATCATTTGGAACATACTGTATACATTGTAACAGTACATATCTTATGTTCTTTAATAATTAATAACTGTAACCCATTAATATCATACATATTATTGATATTGGCAGTATGACAGTCATATGAATCAACATTACGTTATTTTTATTTTATTATACGAGACGATATGCACACTTAAGTTAGGTAGGTAGATATTTACCCATTTTCCACAGTCACTGGCAAATAATCGACTGAAAATCTATCCATATCAGCTAGAACTTGCTCAAGAGTTTGATTAGATGTTACATTTTTACAATGTGTATAATCTAACTCGGTTACTTTGATATCCCACCACCTAAAAATAAATTTACTATAATATTAACAAAAATAATTAAAAATTGATAATTACCAGTGGTTTTGCGTATTAAGACAATCAATTAAACCCCTTTGTTCCATCCACTGATCTACTACAAACTTAGTTAAATAATTTTTCATACCGTCAGGTAATAATATTACAACTTTTTTGCCTTTTCCCATCTTAAATTCTTTTATAGCTTTTAATGCACCTGCCAATAGTAAGCCACTAGTTGTACCTGTAATATAAATTAACCTTTGAGATTTTGGAATAGAATATAACAACCAAATATAAAATAATAATAATAAACAAATCTTTGTTTAGGTTTCCCTAATAATTCACAATAGGTACATAAATACAAAAAGCACATATGATGGTAAACTAGAATCAATATTAAACTAAATCATATATCCAATCACAAGTCACATCCCTTCATATGCAAATGCCAGCCTTAATATGTTCTCTTAGCCTTTTGTTAAATATGTGTATAGATTCAGATCTCTTTATAATTTCTGGTAATAGATTATACGAATTAAGTCCCTTAAAACACAATGAGTTCTGCAAACCACTTGTGCTAGTTTTAACTAAGTGAAAATAATTTTTTCTTCAGGTATTATAATCATGTATTTGGTTGTTGTAAACCACGAGTATAAACTCAGTCAAATAATTAGTTAATGGACCGTTAATGACCTTAAAAACAAACAACATAGTTAGATATAGAAAGCGCTGTTTGACTGAAAACAAATTCAACGTATTTTTTTTGTGATATAATGCGCCTTCCTCTAGTTTGCTATTTTTGTAATGATTTGGTGCAGCTATTGTCCAGTAAATCGAGCACGGTAGAGCAATAATCAAAGCGAAGCTGTATAATTGTGTTGTTTATAGTTACTCTTGTAGTTAAAGATAAATGACTAGATATGCGAGATAGAAAGAAAAGCTCTTTGCAATTTTTTTAAGTATATATTCATGGTGTTTTTTAAATTATAAATTATTGTCAATTATCAGTTCCAAATATTTAACCTGGTCACTAACTCTATTTTCGCATTTTCAAAAGATATATTTATACTTGCAGTATTTATAAGATTAAGTTTATATTTACCTACTTGTCATTATCATTGCTATGGTTTTTAAAACGTTAATTTTAATTCTAGTTATTTCAGAATATGTTTCCAGTTTTAACAAAATAGAATATATTTTTTCAATAGACACATCCGTCACCGTTCACTGCCAATAAAGTATCATCCGCATATAAATTCGTAAATTTCAAATCAATATAATAATTAAGATCATTAATATATAAGAAAAACAAAAGTGGTCCCAAAACGCTTCCCTGGGGAACGCCTCTGTTAACTGCAATAGCCGACGAAATACTTTCGTTCACCTTGTTGTTCACATCGTTGACGATTAGTTAGATAATAATTGAGCCAATTCAATACAACACCACCACTACCATATTTTTTAAGTTTCTCCATCAATATATCTCTATCAATGGGTTCGAAAGCCCATTGTAAGTCAACAAACACTGCTACTATGTATTTTCCTTCACCTTTCATTTTTTTCCAATTTGATACTGTCAATTGAATAGACGTCTCACAAGAATGCTTTGGTCTAGTTGGTCCAGTTGATTGTTAACCAAAGTATTGATTAAGTTGATATACTCAAGTAATTGATTGTAAACTATTAACTTGATTTTTTCCATCGGTGGTAAACATATAAATCGGCTGAAAGTTTGAAGCTTCACACATGTTAGGAATTTTGGGAATAGGAAATACTGTACTCAATTTCAGCTTTTCTGGAAATTTACCAGTTTCCAAAGAGGTATTAATAAGATGTAAAAAGCATAAGCTTAATAATTCTATTATTCAAAATATATCTCGTCGAGAACTTATTATTCAATTTACTAATAACTGCTTAAATAATTTTTAATATCAACTCTTAGAAATTCAGAAAACTGAGATTCACAAACAGGAAAATGATCTAAAGTTAATGGAAAATTAATATTAATAGAATGACAAAATAGTGATTGAAGCATTCAGCAATCTCTATATCTTTAATAATGGATTTTATGTCGTTATTAATTTCAAATTTAATGTTATTAATATACGTATCATTCCCAGGTTTAACCATTTTTTCAAGTACATCCACATTTTCTTGGAATTATACCTATTGCAATCAATGTGCGCCTCATAAAATAGTAAAATGTTGAAATATTTAATTACCAACTAATAATCCCTCTTCCTTAATCAATCTTCTAGCCATATTTAGAGGTTCCTTATCACCGAATTTATACCATTTGGTTACCATTGAACGATCACACACTGTTGGCAAAATTTCATAACCTATACCTTCGATTTCAAAAAATCTACAGTCGGTTTTGTTAATGCTCTCAGGTTGGGCGTAAGTAGATCCATAAGGATCGGCTCCAATAATTATTGTTTGGGGAGAAATTTCTTTAAATTTTCGACTCACGCCCGCCATTGTTCCTCCTGTACCACAGCCTAAAACCTAGAAACACAATAATAATAATAATAATAATAATAATAATAATAATATTAATAATAATAATAAAATCATAAAAATATTTATTTATTTTGCTTTAAATTTGACTTACTATCATATCTACTTGACCATCACACTGGTCAAAAATTTCTTCAGCAGTTGTATCGTAATGGATCAGTGGATTAGCAGGATTTGAAAACTAAAAAATTACAAAATAAATTCGAAATTAAGTTTTACTTTTGACCCTGATCTATATTTATCCAAAAGGGTTTTATAGATCAGTTATTGTTACATTTTCAGAGTTAGTTTACTCACGATCGTTTTATATTACAATTAGTAGTAATAATAATTTCGACTTACTTGATCTAAAATTAGAGAATTCGGTATTTTTTTATGTAATAAGTGTACCAGTCCGTAAAATCCTTCAGGAGTATCTGGTGCAATATTCATACGAGCACGTACCACTTCACCACCAAGGGCTCTTATTATTCTTTCTTTTTCTTTTGAAAATTTATCGGGCAATACTATTACGCATTTGTATCCTAAAACCACAAAATAAAAGTGATTTAAATACAATAAATAAAAAAACTATTAACCATACCATTAATAATTTTAACAAAGAAGGTCTTACCATTTTTTTAACATTCTACATATATTTTAAGGTTTTTATTTTGATAAATGTTTATAATTCTTACCTTTAACAGCACATGCCCAAGCGAGACCAATGCCAGTGTTTCCAGAGGAAGCATCTATCAGCGTTCCTCCTGGTTTTAAAACGCCACTTTTTTCTGCATCTTCTATTACTCTAAAAACCATACGATCCTTAACAGAACCAGCAGGGTTTAAGAATTCGCACTTTGCATCTTAAAAACAAACAACGTACATATAATCTTTAGTTCGTGCTTATTGTTTTTGTTGACCATACATCGGCTGTGAGGTTATTTGAAATAGATTTCAATTGAGAATAATGCAAAGTTGTAATCGGAGCCACTTTTAAACATACCGATTATTCAACTTCTTCTGATTTCTAGAACTCTCCCAATTTTCTCTGCTTGTTGTTGAATAAGACTTTTACACTGATATCATGTGTCTTGATAAAGGACTCCCCTCAATAACATAAAATAAAACTGAATTTGATAAGATTAAAATAAATTGAAGAAGATTCATGATTCTCAAATGTGGTGGTAGAGTGGATGAACTCAACTAAAACTCATAATCGATATCACATAGCGTTTTCGTCTATATAACCATCATCAGGTCTAAAATATTTTTTTAAAACCATAAGTCATCAAATAACTAAAATTAAACTATTTTATTTAGAAGTCAAAAAGACCAAGTTTCTATCTACAGAGGCGAAGAGTTTGATAATAGACCTCAGAGTTGATCATTGTAGTTATCAACTTACACTCTTCAGTAGAATAATTCTGAATGTTTAGAAAAGCATAAATGTTATTATTTTGCTTATCGGTACAAATGTTAACACTATCGTAGTCGAATCTGTAATATATGTTAGATTTACTTCTATTTTTAAATATTTTAAATTAAAATATATAATTACCTTAAGGACTACATTAATCATTAAACTAGAATACGAAAAGGAGTGCAGTAGACGACAGTGTAAATAATTAAGAAGCGGTAACTTCGAAGCGATTAAAATATTAAGCAAATGAGAAGAGAGAAATATATTTTATTATAATAGATTGAATTATACCATTGCAAAAGGTTGTAAAATGTGAATGAACACTGATAAGGTAAGATATGTTAACAGTAAACGCAGTAAGGCAAATAGTTCATTCTTTCTTCTTTAAAAATGAATTACCTATAGCTCAAAATTTTTTATTAGAAATCGAAGCTTCACCAACACAGAAAAAATCTGATTTATTAAACTTTCATGCACAAACTTTCAATTTCAAAAACAAAACACTCAGTGTCTTATTAACAAAAAAAGA
This sequence comes from Hermaeophaga mercurialis, assembly GCA_951812935.1. Lineage (NCBI taxonomy): Eukaryota > Metazoa > Arthropoda > Insecta > Coleoptera > Chrysomelidae > Hermaeophaga > Hermaeophaga mercurialis. The sequence continues at coordinate 15,885,166 of OX638360.1, forward strand.
AGAATATTAACTTTCAGACAGGATTACTTAAGAAAAATTATTAAATTTATTAAAGTAAAAAAAAATATTATTTAGGTGGATTAATGCCGGACATACTGTCACAAAAATAAAAACAGTTATTTGTGGAGGGAGTTTATTACGATCTAAAACTTCAGAAAGAAATACCTAACATAACATATATTGGAAGCTTAGACAGATTTGTTGCAACTGTTAAGGTCTGAATTATTGGGTTTAGCAAAAATCAAACAAACATGTTGAAATACTCCGATTACCCCCATATTGTGTAGAAGAATTCAACCCAACAAAACTAATTTGGGCCCAATTTAAAATTTTGTTTCTCGATATATAACAGCGATTCAGAGTTTGATATTAGAGAAAAAATAGTAATGTCCAAAAGTGGCATACACTGAACAGACGCTATCTGTAAAACTTATTTCCCGCTTTAACTTTTTTTTCAGCTTTTACACTTGGAAAATAGCCTAATTTTTGTAGACTTACATAAATTACATTCGATTCCTTCTGCTGCAGGTATTTTATTTAATCTTACCATTGGAGTGTTACCTACAGCTTCCATAATGTTTGGCAGTATTTTTCTTGATTTTGGTTTCCTAATTAAAAAAATTGAACAAAAAAAATATTGCATAATAGTATCTCTTATTTATAAAAGTATATTTACATGTTAATAGCTATTATCTTTTTGTTAATTTTACCACTCTTTTTTGTCTATTTAATTCAACAAAAAATATTACCAATCCCATCGGGTGTGGGGCGATGGCGACGACTGATGTCCTACATTAGGAGAATCTTTGGACCATTTACATGCAGAGACTTTAACAGGCATACAAATAGTCTCTTCTAAAGGCGATTTAAAAACGTAAGAAGCCATCTTAAAAAAACATCAAATCTAAATCAAATTACAAAATATTATTCTAGCTGACGAATTAAAAAAAACAATTGATGGCTTGTTCTAGAGATGTAAATCACTTACCTTTACACAAATCTGATAATGTTATGAAGGTCAAAGCACTTCTACCGCTTGTCAAAAACAAACTAAACACACACATGCACGCTGCCACAGTGACTTGTTATTTATAAAGCACATCTCCAAAAAAAAAAAACTGCTAAGATAAGATTTTTTGAAATGTCCGATTTCCACATAACAAAGATAATTTCAGACTTATCTTCGCGTGCAATAAAATTAGATTTTGGAGGTTTTATTAGAGTTTTATTGAAAATTTCAATGTGTCGGTGTATACTGTGACAACGAAAATTTAATAACGGGGTTAAGGAAAATTAAAAATGGTCCTAAACGTAATAATAATTGAAGGAAACAAACGTTTCAAAATTCAGCATATTTAGAAGCATTGGGTTAGAAAAGAAGGATAAAGATATTAATTGCTGGCAAGGTGAGATGGGCCAGTAAAAAAAATCAAATATCGTTATTTTATTATACCAAGCTCCAAATCTAAATTTCACAGAATTTTTTAAATCGACTTAAAAGTTGAATAATTTTTTAATAAATTATATATCTGATAAAAATTTTGGTTATAGCTTGAATTAGGCAAAGATCATTGCCAAAAACTTTGAGTCCGATTAAAACTTTTTAAGCATTCAAACAGTTCCTGTTCGTAAAAAAATCTAAAAATTTTGACTGCTTCCACAGAGAGAAACCATTTCAATTTCAAATTTTTTTACATAATAATCAGTCCAACACTCATGTACTTTCAAAATATATCTAGAAAATGTACAGTATCCATGACAACAAATTTATTTTTTTTGTAAAATTTCAATACTTACGGTAAAAATTCATTAAAATGTACTGACTTAATCCAAAAATAGAATTTTAAAATATTTTTCACTAAGGAAATTTCAACTATTAGAAAATGCTTTACCGTTTATTTTTGTAAATAAAATCATATCTTCCTTTTCTATTATAGTATTTATTATTTTTATTTAACACATCCAGTGCCTTAGAACTGTATAACAGCAAGAGAGCTGTACGTTCTCACCCTACCTGAATTTCAAACAATCCATTTTGCCTGTTGTTTGGCCTTTTATACCTTTACATAGCAGATTATACAGTATGGTCCAAATAAAGGAATAGATTCATTATTTCGTAAATCGGCGATTTTAGGGGAAAATTATGAAATCCGTCGATTTTTATTTTTAAATGGGCGCTTCGTCAGAGCACCTTTTTATTTTTGACGTTATCTCTGTGATCGTGATGACGTCATTAATAAAAATTTTAAATAGAAAAGTGGGTCTTGTAATACATCAATTGAAAGGTGTTTTAAATATCTTTTCACCCATATCAATTATGTCTAAGTATTATAGTCAAAAGTAGTATTAATGACATTCAAACAGATTTCTTAATTTATTAAATATTGTTATGACGTATTTATTGATACCCAAAATAAATTTGGTAAAGGTCGTCACTGACAATGAAAATATGTCTAAACTACTTTTCATCTTTTTTTTAAAAAACTAGTTACCTTATCAAAATTCCTTTATTGACATTCAACATAATTATTACTGTCAAGTGGTTAATGATATTGTACTAGACGAAATCAAATCAACATGAAGCTGACTGAAACAGAAAGAATTGAAATTCTAATATTAATTGGTTGTGGAGATAAAACAAGTACGCAGAAAGAAGTATGTACGTTATTCAATAATAAATATCTCAACCGAGAAATTTAGTACAGGAACTTCTGGAATCTAATGGTAAAAATAACAGAGATCCTATGTTTTTAAATAGTTCTTATTTCTGATGAAGCTACATTTCTCTTAAAGGGACATGTGAATCGTCAGACTTTCCGGTATTGGACTACAGAAAATATACACTGGATGCAGCAGTACCGTACTCAATACCCGGAGAAAGTGAATGTTTGGGCGGGCATAATAGATAATAGGATTATAGGACCATACTTTTTCGAAGAAACCTTAACAGGTCCTCGATATTTACAATTTCTGCAGAACTTCTTGCTCCCAGAATTAAACCGGATGTTCCCAAACAGAAATAATTTGTGGCTGCAGCAAGATGGTGCGTCACTGCACTATGCTGTCTTGGTGAGAAACTACTTGGACAACGTCTTCCCAAATCGGTGGATAGGTCGAAGAGGAGCAATTGAGTGGCCACCAAGGTCACCTGATTTAACTCCTCTCGATTTCTTTTTATGGGGATACTTGAAAATAAAGTGTACATAAATAGACCACAAACTATTAATGATCTCAAAGAATGGAACCGCATTGAGATTACAAAAATAACTCCGGAAGGTATAGCGAAAGTACGAGTAGAGTTCCCTGCTCGTCTTTCGCATTGTATTTTAGCTGACGGTAAACAATTTGAGCACTTGCTTTAAATTTGTTTGTTCTTAATTATAATAATTATTGTAACATTAAAAATTTAATAAATAATTTTTTTGACAACATACAAAAATTAATTAATTAGACATATTGATATGGGTGAATAAATATTTAAAAGACCTTTGAACTAATGTATTTTCTATTTAAAAATTTTATTGATGACTTCATCACGAACAAAGAGATAACGTCAAAAATAAAAAGGCGATCTGACGAAGAGGCCATTTAAAAATAAAAATCGACGAGTTTCAGGATTTTCCCCTAAAATCGCCGATTAACGAAATAATGAATTTATTCTTCTCATTTGGACCATACTGTATATACTTCAAAACTTGGATCACTATACCTGATAGAAATATTTATTATCTGTAGCAGTGGCATTAAAAATTTATTTAGCTTTGCCAGTGTTTGTTGCATTATCATCACTCTCAAAATTGAAATTTAAAAAAAAATACTGGTGAGGTACGATAGGTCAAGAAAAGTTTTCAAATGTGGCTACATTAGCTATAAAATAGGTATTAGTGGAAAAAATATTTTTTAATAATGTAATAAGGATAATGATTCAAAGTAAAAAAACGTATTTTTCTGAGTGGGTTTATGTTCTATTTTAAATTTTAACAGAATATTGATGGAGAACACTACACATTTTTCATGGTTTATTTTTATGCTTAAAAATGAGCGTATATAGTTTTTTTTTGTATATTTAGAAATGGATATAGAGGTAAACTCTGAGTAAAACTGTAAGCAAAATCCATAATAATTGCAAAACAATGCAATTCTAATCCAACGTGTTAACTACAAAATTGTATTTTCGACTTGGTAAGCAAAATGATAAAATTTAAAATCCTACAACTACTAAAACGCAATTAAATAATGGGGATTTCATGTGCATCAACCAAAAACTTTAACCGTCTCGCCAAACAGTTACATTTCAATGATGCACAAAAAAGTAAATAAAAAGGTTCAAAAAAGACATACAGTGTGTTAATTTTAAACCTTACCACCCCCTGTAATTTAAAAACCGCAAAATATTTCAAAATTCGTCGGAACACGTCGATTTTTAGGGGCGAACATTTTTGACAGTCAAGTGGTCTTTAATATGTTCATCCAGCCACCTCTACTTTAAAATCTTAAATAGAACTACCCCACTTGTTATATATCATTTGAAAGCCCTCTTCACGGCGTATACATCAGTGCATTATTTTTGAAAATTGGTCGAAATTTGACAAAACTATAGGCCGAAAACCACTTAGTAGACAAGAAAATACTTATTTATTGGTTTACTTCCTCAAAACAGTATTCTTTGTCGTTATCCACTTTTATTTTTAAATTGCTTAATAGTCTATGCGGTTTTTCTCCCATTGTCATATATTTCGTTTTTTGTTTATTTATATGTAGCCCATATTCAGTTGCTCCTACTTCTAACCTAGTTAGGACGTTTTACATTTTTCTTTTTGATCTAATTATTAATACTATGTCGTCCGCGTATGCAATACATTGGTGTTTCTTTTGATGAATCGTTCTTGTTCTATTGACTTGGCTTTTCCTCATAAAGGCGTCTAACAGTATGTTAAACAGCGAAGTTGAGTGGGCCACCTTGTCATAATCCTCTGTCTACATTGAAAGTATTTGATATGCAACCATCCACTGTTACCTTGCTTGTAGTCTCTCCAAAGTCATGTTTACTAACTTGATTATTTTAATTGGTATTCCGAGGTATTTCATTGATTCGTACAGCTTTGACCTAATAACTGTATCGTATACTTGCTTAAAATCGATGAAGAGCATGTGCAAGTGTGTATTCTGTTCATAACTAATACTTTGTAATTGTTTTAAGGTAAAAACTTGGTCTGAGGTGCCTCTACCTTATCTGAAATCCACCTGATACTCTCTAATAATATCCATATCCCAGTTTTCCAATATTGCCCTAATTATTCTTGCCTTTAATTTGTATGTAACATCTAATAATGAGATGCCTCTATAATTTCCACAGTTGCCTTTTTTATGGATCGGACAGATTACTGCAGTATTCCATTGACTCGGTAGTTCCTCTTTTTTCCATATTTCCTGTAGCAATTTTGTTACACTTGTTAGTAGGTATTAGCCGCCCAATCCCAGGAACTCTGCCTGTATACCATTCTACCCTGGGCTCTTATAGTTTTTAAGTTTTTTGATTTCTTCAATAATTTCCTGCTCGGAAGGTTCTAGAACATTTTCTTGATTAAAAGCTCCCCTTTGTTCTCTCTTATCCTCAACCACCTGTACTTGGTTGTCCGTTGTATTCAGAAGTTTATTAAAGTATTCTGCCCATATTTCTAGCATTGTGTTAATATCTCCCACTATTTCTCCACGCTCACAAGTATATTAGTAAAATATTTATTATTTCATGACAGCAATAATTAGTAAAAGTATAGTACCCGAAATTATTTACCCTTCATATGCTCAAAGTGTAATGCGAACTGCAGTGGTAACATACCTTAATAATAAATTTGTTATGTGTAGAGATTTACTTTACTAATTGTATATAAGACTATATTATCAATGGTAACATATGAAAATGCTAATTGGAGTTGAAAAATATAAATTTTGTATATTAGTTACATTAATAAAGCTTATTTACACTGGCTATTATAAAATTTTAACTATTGTTACAAAGAGCCTTCATACTTTCAACAACACTAAAATGCAAAGAACACTTAGGTTATAACGAAATCGGATATTATTGACACTATACAGGCTGAGTAAATTATGATGTAAATCCAATGACCTCTACTAGTAAATTTTAAGACGAAAAAAAACTAATTTTGGGAATAGGTCAGTGAAGTGAGAAGATGAGTTTTTACTTCAAATGCCAATGTTTCGGCCGCTTTATTTGGCCATTCTCAGGGCTCAAAGTATTATATCCTGCATCACTAATCACTAAGATATTTTGAAAAATGTATTCAAAATACATAAAAGCAGAAATTTATATTTTCTAAATAATCACATCATTTTTATAATCGAATTTTAGTTTGAGTTTGTGTAAATTATATTCCATACATAGGCATAAGCTACTAAGAACGATGGCAAGTTCGATTCAGCTATCAAATTGGTACAATGCGAGAATGAAAGGATGCTTAAAAAATACGAAGAAAGACTGAGAAGGTTAGAGGATGAAATATCTGCTTTTAAATCAGCAAAAAATGATTCGGACAGTAAACAATAGGAACCTGCAAGTTCCAATGAATCCTTTATTAATGAAGTCACGGAGAGACAGAAGAGGGACAATAATTTAATAATTTTTAATTTACCTGAGGTTGAGGAAGTAAGTTATTTGACTCAAGCTGAAATGTTGTTCTCCGAAATCTCCCAGCCGGAAAAACGTATTAAAAAAGTCAATAGAATTGGCAAGAAAAATAAATTAGGACGCCGTGCACTTACAGTTACTTTAAATACTAACAAAGAAATTCTGAATGTTATAAAGAATAAATCCAAAATCGTTAAAACCAGAAAGATCTTTATAAATAGAGACTTGACAACACATCAACTAAGGGAGCTGAAAAAAGTCAAAGCTGAATTGAAGAGACATCACAATAATCATGAGACAGACTTGATTGTAAAGTATATTGGTGAATGACCTCAGATAGTTTCAAAAAAGGGCCAGGGCCCAGCTCAAAAGTGAATACGCCTGTGATTCGATAACTATAGTCAAGCAGCGCCAGCGCGGTTAGTAGTTGGATGGGTGACCACCAGCGAACACCGTCGTAATATGCCCGCCCGTACAGCCTGCAGCGACTAGTAGCATATCACAGCTCGCAGGCACTATACCAATGAGCACGAGGTATAGTGGAGATATGCCGTCTTTCGGAGGAGCCGTTAAGCTGTCGGTCCCGAGTCCATGGATGTTGGGCTCGTTAAAGATCCCTACCTCGGGTTGGAATACCTGAGGATTCGGCAAAATTTCCGGTTAGGGGTAGCGTGCTCCCGACGTCGGTGTTTAGCCTCGGTAGCAGAAATAGGCCGACGTTAAAAAAAAAAAAGTTTCAAAAAACTCCCCTCATCCAACTAGATTCTGCGGACACTTAATTCGCGATAGAGAAAATTCTGGTGCCGGTATTTCCATCTTCCATATAAACATTAAATATATACGCAATAAAATAAATGAATTAGAAAGATTTAATATATCAAAAAAAAACAACTAAAAATAATTTGCCTCACAGAGCACTGGTTGGGAACTCAGAAAAAGGATTGCTATACCTTAACTGATTATTACCTGGCCAGCTGTTATTGTAGAAGTACATATTAAAACTGGGGTTCTTGCACATACATTCATACATAGATCATTAAACGTTATTGAAATTACAAGTATTGCCAATTTATCAGTTGATTTGTGAGGTGGCAGCTGTTTACATCAAAGAACCAAATATTGTTATAATTTCAATTTACAGATCGACTTTTTTGCATGACTATAAAAGACCACTAACTAGTAAATTACTTATTGCTTGTGACTTCAATGTGAATTTCTTGAACTCCTAAGACCAAAGTGCACATGACATCAGGAACCTTTTTCTAAGCTATAATTTGAGACAGGTTTTAATTGAGAATACTAGATATAATAAACGCCATGATAATTTTTTTATTAATTTTGACCTCTCAGCAGTTTCTGTGATCGAAATGAGAGTATCTGACCATAGAGGTCAGCCGTAACAAACGATTGAACATAATATACTGAAAAACATCATTTATAAAAGATTATACTCTCAAGATCAAATACAGTTATTTCTGAGCTATTTGCGTGGAGAAGCTTGGACTGACGTTTACACTGCGCGGTCCGCTGTTGGATGGGTATGACGCTCTTGTTGCCGTTTTTGGCCATTATTATATTTGTTTTCCATGTGGGCCTAAGTTAGTGCGGGAACATCATAAGACTTACTGGATTTCACCGGAGGTTCGTGAAGCAAAAGACATATTACTGTTCCCTCATTCTTGGCAGAATCAGCACCCTACTCTTCAGAATGTACAGGCTTATAAGGGCATCAGAAGTTATTGGAAAATTAAAAGAATAAGTATTATAGCAATCATTTAATGACATAATGACATCCGATAATAAATCCAAAATTCTTTGGAATATTGTAAACAAAGAAACTGGACGCAATAAAAAGATCACACAACCTGTAGATTTGACAGCAGATGACTTGAATAACTTTTTTGTGAACAATGCTTAAAACAACCTTGTGTCCTACCTAAACTGTTGTGATTTATTCAGTCCTTGTCACTATAGATTTCGCCATGGAAAATAAACTATAGATGCCGTCAAATACGCTTCGAAATATATTGAGGATTGACTTGAGGGTGGTGGAAATCATTTGGGGGTGTTCACGGATCTGACTACTGCTTTCGACTGTGTCAGTTACTCTATTCTACTAGCTAAAACGGAAAGATATGGAATTCGAGGAGTGTGCCTGAATTTTTTTGACTTATTTCTATCACAACGAATCCAAACATTTGTTATGGAGGGCGATACAAGCTCATTCATGCCTGTTAAAACAGGAGCTCCTTAGGGGGTTTAATTCTTTTTTTACTCGTTATTAGTAATTTGATTTTAACTAATATATTATGATTTCAATATTTACTGTTCATGTCTTAACTCAGTTGTGATATTGCTTATTAATTCCATGTGCCTTGGTGCATTTTATAATTTTATACTTTTATTGTAAGCTTCTGACGTGCCTATTAATTGTATATTTCTAGGGCTATAAAGAATAATAATTATTATTATTATTATTATTATTATTATTCGGCAACTTTTTGTATTTGAGATCTCAAGGTCGGTATGTTACAGCGTTGTCGCATCATACGTTAGTCAGCATAACATCTGGATTATTAACATGACTATGTCTGGAATAAAATGATACACCCTATATTTAAGGGTGACTACCGACACGTCCCCGGGCACGTCAAAACGATACCGTTTCGTCCCCGTCCTAATCCCAGATTATAATTTTATTTTATTGGCTGTCCTATGTAAATAAAAATTTTCTTTCGTGAAACACGCCGCTCCCTATATACCGCACAAATTTCTCAATATAACAAAATATGTACTCTCATAGCTCTTTAACGACTGTGGGCATATAGTAAAGGTAACCTAACCTAATCATCGGGCATAATTTACTTTCAACCCGCTTTCTTTGGGCGTAAAGCGGGTCTTTATCGACCGCGTGTCAGTTTTAGGCCTGCGGGTGTAAAGTTCGACTTTCGACCTGAATCATGCATTTGAATTTTGTAGTCGGCTTGTCGGGCGTAAATTAGCACAATATTACATAGTTCGAAAATAATTGACAAAAAGATTTATAAGCAGAAAACTTGAAAGCAATAAACGTAATAAAAGTATCAATCAAAACGCGACAAGACTCTCGTTCTGGTTTTTTGAGAAAATGTTCACTCTCGATTTACCGAACGCAGCGCACCGGCACGTGACATGCGAAGACAGGTAGAAAAGAGAATCCGATAATCCTCTTAATAACCCGCGTACGTGACTTGAAGGATGGGGACAAGTCGGTCCAGTGCTTGGTCAGATAGTTTTCGGTTTGGGGACGAAACACGGTATTCTCCCATATTTAAACCCTTTTTGGTTTATTTTTTCACTAATAACGAATGCCGGTCCAGGGCATTCAGAGATTGACATATAACCAAATGGGATGATAGTACTTAGATAGCAACTATTGGTAACAATATTTTCTTCAGTACATTTCAATTTTATTAAGGGAACCTGTTCTAAGTTCTAAGTTTTTTATTTTTTATTAACACATTATGAGCGGGGCAGGTATTTGTACCCGTTGCGAGGACTGCCACTTATAAGCGGGGCAGGTATTTGTACCCGTTGCGAGTATTGCCACTTATAAGCGGGGCAGGTACTAGAACTCGTTTAAAATAAGTAATTTTAAGTTAATTATTGTGGTTTGTATATTAGCCTTATGATAATAGGTATATAATGTCTCGTCAGAATGTTTATTTTTCATTTACACAGGTCTTATAATATTTTGTTTCCGACTTTTCATTTAGTTTAAATTCATAAAGCCACAAGAGTTCGTTGAGTTTGCATTCTCAGAACAACTCTTATTTTTGTAATACTTTTTAAAGCGGTATAAATTTATTTAACTTTTGTTATTCAAAGACAATGGATTCTAATAGTGATAGTGATGTATATGCAGATGACTTGTCGCAGATTTCAAGTGACGCGGAATTTCCTGATTTAGATGGTGAAAGTGACGAGGAATTATTTCAACCTAGAAGAAATCGAGTTTTGCCAATACCATCATCTAGCGACTCCGAAGACAGTGATGACGAAGTGCTTGATTGGTCAACAACTGATAATGTACCAATTATTCAACAATTCCTAGGACAAGGTGGAGTTTTTGTAATGCCAGATAATTCAGAAAGTGTAATAGATGTGGTTAAGCTATTTATTGGAGATGACTTATTTGAATATATGGCAACGGAAACCAATCGGTATCGCGAACAAAACCCAGATGCATTTCGAGTCAGAGCAAAATCTGTGAAGTGGAAGGATGTGAATGTGGTAGATTTAAAAAAAATGCTAGGACTACTTCTCCTAATGGGACAAGTTCGTAAAGATACAAGAGACGAATATTGGTCTACAGATAAAACTATCCAAACTCCAATTTTCGCGGAAGTAATGAGCAGGGATAGATTTAGACAGATATGGTATGCTTGGCATTTCTCCAATAATGATGACAGAGATCGCCTGAAAAAAATCCGACCGATTATATCTTACTTCTTACCTAAATTTCAGGAGGTTTATAAGCCAGAGAGAGAGTTATCACTGGATGAGAGCATCATGCCATGGAGGGGCCGTTTGTCATTTAAAGTTTATAATGCATCAAAAATTATAAAGTATGGTTTACTTATAAGAATGGTGTGTGAAGCTAAAACGGGATACATTTGTAATTTTCGCATGTACTGTGGTGAAGGAAGTCGTTTGCAAGAAACAATTTTAAATCTGCTTGAACCCTATTCCAACTTATGGCGTCACATATACATGGACAATTATTACAATAGTGTTGCCACTTGTGAATTACTTTTACAGAATAGTTTTCGGACTTGCGGCACTATTCGGGTAAACAGAGGGCTTCCCAGTTGTTTGAAAAATCCTGACCTAGCAAGGGGGGAATCTACATTTCGTCGCCGCCAAAATATTTTATTACAATGTTGGCAATCAAAAAGAACAGTCCGAATGATTTCAACTATACATTCAGCTGACATTGCGGAAAGCCATAATATTGACTGGGCAACAAAACAAAGAATTTGGAAGCCAATATGCGTGATTGATTATAATAAATACATGAAAGGTGTTGATCGCGCTGACCAATACTTATCGTATTACTCGATTGTGCGTCGTACCAAAAAATGGACGAAACGAGCTGTTATGTTTTTTATCAATTGTGCGTTATTTAATGCATTTAGAGTTTTTCAAGTATTAAATCCACATTCAAAAAAAAAGTATAAGGTGTTTTTACATGATGTGGCAAAGGAATGGATTAGCGAAGCTGTTCCTGGCAATACAGATGATCCTGTACCAGGTACATCGGCTACGTCCAGCAGAAGTGATCCTCCAGGGAGGTTATCAAAAGATCCCGAAAGGCATAAATTGGTTAAAATTACCACTGGTGGAACAAAATTGAAACCTCAAAGACAGTGTCGCGTATGTGCCGCACATAAAAAAAAAAGTTTAACGTGTTATATGTGTGAATTTTGTAAAGTTTCGCTGCATCGGGGAGATTGTTTCTTCAAATATCACACTCAAGAAAAATATTAGGAACTAGCCTTGACTACACCAAACTTTATAAACTAGTATATTGTCCTGTATATATATATATCCTATAAAATAAAACGTTAACGACGATATATATATATATACATATATATATATATTGTATATATATTTGTAACTATTTTAGGATTTAACTAAACTGTATATTTGGTTTCATACTTTTTTTTACATAAGTGTATATTATCGGACTATTTTATTATGCGCCCGTTGAATTGGGAACAACGGCCTATAAATCTAATGGCTTTATATTTTTGAAATGTTTATTATATTGTTTTTTGTATAATTTTGTTCATAAGAAATTCGACAGTAATATTGTATTTTTATAAAACAAGTGAGTCCTCCATAATCTCACGAATTTCTGAAATATGCTTATCAAATATAAAAATATAAATTAATGTATATAAAATATAGTTCCACATAAGACCCATTACCAAATTTAGCAAAAATCTAACCATTACTTTTACGTCTATCAAGTTTATTTTCACACGCATATATTTTGCTTAGCTGGCAAATTGGCCCGCTACGCAGCACTGTTCGATATCCTGAGCTAACCGCTCATAATGTGTTAATATTAGATTTGTTCTTCAAATTATTTTCCTGGTCCATTTATGCCCTTTCTTGCTTAGTAGTTAAAATGTGGAACATATCATTTTTGATATTTAGCAGTACTTTAAAATATGGATGATTTAGGACTGATACCATTTTCTTGATATATGGGAAATTCTCAGGGTGATTTTTCCTTAAGAACAAAATGTAGAGTATTATTTATCTGTTCACACTTGTTTCTAATATTACGTTTTATAAGAAGTCCCATATCACATATTTGTTGCGTTAGAAATTATTTTAAAAGATTAAACATATATTTTTCCCTTCAACAGATTTATACAAAATTTTTATACATTTTATTATATTTTTTTAGTATTCCCAATCTTTAATGAAAATAAACACAAAAGTAGTCGCATAATTTGTATATTTACTTGTAGAAAACATTAAAAATAAATAATCATTTCTGATATGAAACATTCTATTCGATGACAAATTATATAATAAAAAATACACAGATCATACCATATATAATTTCATAACGTTTTTAACAAATATTTTTATGGGATATTGGCAAGATTTAAAAATTACCAAAAATAATGTTTATAAAATCACTAGTGCAGATCATAAATTTAACAATATTAAGGATTTTTACAGAGCGCTTAGAAACATTAAGGCATATATTTATAACTAAATTCTTGAAATTAGTTACATTGAAGAAGATTTTTTCTATTTTTCTAATAATTAATAAATACGTGTTTAAAACAAGGAAAGTAATTTCAACTGTTATTAAGGCGATGTTTAAAAAGATGACTTCTTGGACGCTCTGTATAACAAATGTTCCAAATCAGAAAGTTAAAAACGTAAAAGAAATATCTCAAGAGAAAGAAATAACAATAATAAGAGTCGTTATGAAAAACATAGACAATGTAACTGCTTTTATTTAGTAGGTCTTCAATTTTTTAAAGATTCAAAATACAATCCTAGATATTTACAATTATACATGCCACAGTTCCACAGTCACAAAAACTCCTTTTTGTATTCAATTAGTCAAAAATAAATTATTTTATAATTCCACACTATTTTTGAATCATGCCAGATAGCTGTAAGTGTCCTTTTGACCATCAGTTCTCTCCAAGTATTCCTTTTCTATTAGAATATCTATACATTTCTGCAACAAGTTAATTTTATTAGTTCAGTTAGTTTACAGAACAGAGTTGTGTTGAGTACAGGAAGAAAGTACTTGAGCACAGAGTACAAGTACTTTTTGTTGGAAGTACTCAAATACAAGTAATCAAGAGCTTGAGTACCTTTTACAAGTTCCGAATACTAAGTATTAATGGGGTTCTACAATTTTGAATACCTATTGATTTAATTAATTACTTTATTCTAGTTATTGCAAAATTCCAAGAATATTCCTTCTCAAAATTTTACGAAGTGTAGAGAAAATGTAAAAATATAAACTATTCCACATTCTCTACAATATAGAGGGTGCGGCATTAGTGCGTCGAAGTACGATATATCCGTTATTAAAGGAGATATCAAAAAAAGTTATTTTCAAAAAGTGTAGGCAGTCTTGAGATTCACATTTTAAAATTAGTCCCAAATATACAGTGCGTTCAGGAACGCAGTGCCAGACAAAAGTTTTGTTTTTTTAAATAGAACCCCCGTTCATTTTTACATTTTTATAAACTTCTTGCGGAGCTAATTTCAACGATGTGTCATACTTTATGTCTATTATGTTTAATAAAGGATCTACAGCCACCTGAAAATCACATTTTTTTGAATTGAGCTGTATGTAGCAGCCAAAACGTTGAAAATCAATAAAAAGGGCTTACATGTTCCTATCCTAACTTTTCAAGTTCTATGCTATGGTATTAAAAAATATTTGATACAGAGTGATCAACTTGAAAAGTTAGGATAGGGACACGTAAGCCCTTTTTATTGATTTTCAACGTTTTGGCTGCTACATACATCTCAATTCAAAAAAATGTGATTTTCAGGTGGCTGTAAATCCTTTATTAAACATAATAGATATAAAGTATGATACATCGTTGAAATTAGCTCCGCAAGAAGTTTATAAAAATGTAAAAATGTACGAGGTGTTCTATTAAAAAAAACAAAACTTTTGTCTGGCACTGCGTTCCTGAACGCACTGTATATTTGGGACTAATTTTAAAATGTGAATCTCAAGACTGCCCACACTTTTTGAAAATAACGTTTTTTGATATCTCCTTTAATAACGGATATACCGTACTTCGACGCACTAAAGCCGCACCCTGTATATACACTATGTATATATTCAGGGGTAGCAACAAGTTTTTAATTTTCTCTTAGTTTATTCTCATTTTCATAATTCTATTTCCCTACACCCAAATCATAGTTTATTACTCATAAAAAAATAAATTATCTGATTCCAGAACTGGGTAATTGCGGTTAAAAAAGTAATTAGCAATTACAGTAAATTTATTTTCGTGTAATATGTAATTGAATTTAAGTACTATTTTTTCTTAAAGTAATTTGTGACTATAATTGTACCAAAATCAATGTAGAAATTGTAATGCATAATTGCTTATTTTAATTATTACAAGTTTACTTCTTATAAATACATTTTTTTCAATTACAATTACTTTTACCAATTACAAGTACAATTAGTTTTTCTAATTACAATTAAATATAAATACGGTATTTACATGTGATCTAAAAATAAAGAAGTTTCTTGTTTTGGTAGACTGTAAACTTGTAAAGCGACAATATAAATGTATTTTGAATAAAAATTTAGAAGTAGGTATACAAACTTTAGAAGACATTTAACTTTTTTCGATCAGTCTAACAATAAACTTTTGAAACTCTGAAATGTACTTGTGTGCTTGTTTTTTTGCTTCAAGTAGAAGTACAATCAAATATTGTACTCGTGGCTGAGTACCGGGTATAAGAAAAGTACTTAGACTACACTGTTTGAGTACTTGTACTCAAGCACCGCCGAGCTCTGATACAGGATGTTCAGAAAAGCAAAAAAACTGCAAATTCTAGAGCTCATTTTATGTCGATTTATGTAAACCGCCTAATCTAAAAATGTTTCCCGATTTCCTGTTAGATGATATCCTTCTGCATATAACTCAAACGAGCCACCTTTGACTACAATTAAAAAATCATCCTTAAGAAGCATTTTTTGATAAGGTAATTTGTGACAAATCGACATAAAATGAGCTCTAGATTATGCAATTTTTTTCTTTGAAGAGTATTGTTGGATACCCTGTAGATATTTGCAAAATGTTGGCCAGATTTGACAATTGCGGTCATATAGATTTCGATGTTATTATTATATATTATATTATTTCATTCATTCTTTCCATAAAAGCTCACATAATTTCAAGTACAGTTTAAAATGAGTAGATGACGATGCACTTATGAACATTTCAATAACTGTTTACCATTACGATAAATAATTATTTTAAAGAAAATTGATCCGGTAGCTTATTATGTGTTTCAAGTTGTTAGTACATATTTCATTTAAAAGTTCCATTTTAAAATCGTAAAAAAATATAGTGTGGAACACATCGAAGGGGGCTCCATGTAGGGATGACATTTTTTCGATGCAGGATGTCATTTCATAACCTAAATTGACATGTTTCGGGATTTTTTTATAAATATGCACTATAACTTTAAATAATGAATTTACTCATTTGGTTCTTCCTCGCTGTATAATGTTAACGGTTTTTTTTATATTTCTAAATATTGGAAACAATAGATCTATAAGAAATACATTTATTTTTTAATAATAAAGAAAAAGAAATATGTAAAGGATTATTCATTATATTTGGGCCACCTAATATTTTTGTTATTATGATAAAAAACGTATCGAATAAGTTATATGGATTAAATATTTTATAATGCCATGAATGCTCGAGTTACATATATAGGTTGCGCTAAATAAATTATAAATTCACTTTTAAAATGTTATCAAATATTTGAAAGGGAGTTTTTCAACCAATTTCAAAAATATAATATATATATTTTCAATCCTTTTTCTGATATTAAATATACAAAATGAATTCAGCTAAAAAAATTGGAAAGTAAAAGTACTATGACGTTATTCAAGTAAGTGTTTCTTTTTAATCACAATTTAGTTAGAGAAATGTTAAGTAAAAATACCAAATATTGTTATCATATTTCGTAGGAGAAGACTAGGATAAGCCGGTAGGTGAAGTCCTGCAACAAGAGTCCAGACGTAAAAGTGGTCAAAAATTTTCAAATACTCAGAGTGGACCTAGCAAACCATATATTGAATGACTTGAGAAGGTTAGCAGAATTCATAAATGTAAAAGAAAATATAACTTTGGTCTGGCACTGTATTCCTGAATATTTATGACTGATTTTAAAATGTGAATCTAAGTTCACCTACCCTACGTTTTTTTGATAAAGTCAATAAAACCGACTTATCGACCTTTGTCACACTAATGCGTCACCCTGTATATACAGATTCAGAGCAAATATTAGATAGATCCTATACATAAATCCATGAGAACGTAAGAGAAAGCGTTTATGAAAAAGCGAGAAATTTCCTCTTTAATATGTTGGTTGGGCCATATGGGAAGTGGGATTATCATTCCAGTCCATTCAATAGTAACGACTACTTCTCTTTTTCCAATTATGAAAAAGGTAACGTCAAAGAACAAAGAACCTTAAGCAGTTGCTTTTATCCATATTATTACTAAAGACAAAAATTATTTTTAATGGTATAAAAGCTTTGTGTGAACGATGGAAAAATACGTTAAATTAGAAAAGAGTTATATTGAAAAATAAAAATTATTTAATGTAATTTTTTAATGTCAGTCTTTTCTTAATAAGAATTATACTTAAATGGCGCATAATGTGACAAAAGAATTTCTTCACTCGACTGTTAAGCATTTTATTTCATTCATAGATTTAAATTTTTATATGTATATATTACGGTGTAAGATATATATGTATATACATATACATAAATTTATTTATACTTTATTTAGAAGTTAGTTATTTCTGTTTTAATTTGTCCTATATCATGTACACAATCTCAAAGGGTTAGTCAAATATTATTATTATTATTATTATTATTATTATGAGCTCAGTGAAGAATAGCTAGTATAAGGAGCTCCAAAAGGATTATACTGTATAATGTGCTGGAAATGAGGGCAGGTATATATTTATATCTAGTCCACTTTCTTTACTAATAATCCGAACATGTCATCGGTTTTGACACAATTATTTTTAACCGTTAAACCAACTTCGCAATTATCAAAATATACACACTTGTCAATTAACAAAAATTCGGAGCTTTCTTTTTGTCTATACAAACGCATATACAGTTATCCAACGCATTTCTACCAGTGCATCATAACTAAAATTTAAATGAAATCAGTTGAAAAATTAAATGTGCTGCTAAAATATTTTAAAAGAATATGTTTTATATTATCCGATATTAATAAATATTCCATAATCAAACAATATTAATAGTACATGAGTATAAATCAACTGGATGAAAGATATTTGGACACAAGAATTTTGTTATTCCATTACTTACCTTAATAATATGAACTCTTGGTTTAAACCTAGAAGAAAGTTGATTGAGTACTTCAGCGACTAGCTGTTGATGTTTCAACACTTTTCTCATTTTCATGATTCGGACTATTGCAGCTTGAATCAGCAGCTTCCTATCTTCTTCTATGTGTTTGTGAGTCGTTTCTTGTTCCATTTTCAGTTCCGTCTTCATTGGGATATTTATATTAACACGAAGCTTTTTACTATAAAATTATTTTTATTTAAATGACACACTACAAAAATTGTGGCACTTTCTTACTTTTTGAATCCTAGATTCAGAGTAACTGTCGAATTTGGAGTAAGATCATTCTCGTCGTCATCACAACTGAGTAACTTAGCCTTAAGTAGTATTTGAATAACCTGTACTAGAAAGTCGTTTTTAATTTGTGTATTTTCTTCAAGCTGCGCTACAGTCCAGCTATCTGAAACGTTATACTGCAATAGCACCGCCATTTGAAAAGTACTAGCTTGAAGAGTATACCTAAGAAACAAATAAAGATTATTTATTTTAAAACAGAATGTATACTAGTAACTATTTACCTATTTTTAAAACAATTAGTGTTGAGTTCTCCTTTGGACATATTGTAAAGCCAATTCAATTTCCTACCTGAATGCTGACCTGAGTAAAAATTTGTAAACCTATGAACGCTCCGCTCCAACTAAAATAAAGATTCTTCTAATTTAAAAATTTTTTTTAAAGCGCTTGTACAGACCTCAGACGGTAAACCAAAAGTGAAAGATTGTTGAAACGGCCAGGAACCTGAAGACAATACTTGAATACTAAAATCTATTCCTAAAGATTCATTTGATTTAACTAGGTGATTTCTAAATTGTTCATTCAAATCCTTGGATACTCCAATATCCTATAAAATAAAAACATTCCTTAAGTCTTACTAAAAAATTTAAATCAAGTTGATCCTGTAAAACAGCACTAGGTCACCGCACCCTGACTTAATACACTGATGGTTCTAAAAGTGCTCAGGTTTAATATCTAGAATCCATTGTGAATCTCCCAGAAATGATAAAAGTCAACTAAGAGACATGGCGTTGTCTGAACGGGTTCTTAGAGAAAATATTAACAGATGATAGGTACTTAGATACAAACACGTTATTTATTCCAATCACCAAGTAGCACTTAAATCTATAAACCACAAAAAGATGACATCAAAAAAGGCAAGGGCCATAGAATCAAATCAAAAACTGGCGAATTGGCTAAGCAATGCAAGCCTGAGGAAACACAAGAACAAGGCTGCCTTTGAAGGTTCTACATTTGCTGTATACAGGCAAGAGCAATTTATTTTCTTTAGGAGAGAAAACTGAAGACAAAGAGTTATGTGAAGAAGCAACTATTAATATAGCAAACCCTAATCAGAAGGATACAGCTAGAAAGCAAAATATAAGTTCAAGAAGGACCACAATAAATCTTCAAAAGTTGAGGCAAATCATAATCTAACACGTACCTTCTACTGCAGTCAAGAGGACATGAAAGCCTTTGCAAGTAGCAATAGCAAAACATAATTACATGCAATGCAAGAGCAGATTCGTGAAGAGGCTATTGGACATTCTAAAATAGTAGAATAATCTTAAGCAGAGGCAGGATAACAAAAATAGTCCTGTATTATCAGTTTTTTCTAACCAACCAAGGTTTCCTAAAATTTTGGAACATTCATAGTTAAATTTAGCTTATTCACACAATATTTTATTAAAGGCGATTCATTATTATTATTTTAAATATATTAGCATTTTTTAGAAAAAAGTTGATAATTTACTAACTAAATTTGAAAATCTTACTTGGAACATCCTTTGCAGCTTTGATGTGTATTCAAATCCACAAGCCTGCTTGAGTTTTGAGATCATCGAAGCTTCAGCATCGTCACTAGCTGACATATGTTGAACTAGCCTTTTGGCCAACATTTTACTGTAGAACTTTTGAAATACATCTTTATCTTCTATATATTTAAATACTACCATCTACAAAATGAAAATAGAATTATCCACCAATATCGTATTTACAAAGTAGCACAAGAAATCAGGATTGATAATCATGTACTTACCACTTGATTGAGAGTATCTTCGAGCTCAGCCTCTTCAGCATTCTTATTTGATTTCTTTAACAACAGATCACAGTATTTGGCAAGCAGTTCAGGAGATTTGCTGCTTGAATTTGCTTGTTTGGTAACGGCATTTGCATTAATAAACCTTCCACATGCCTTGTCGAGAGCAGCTACAAAGCCACTATCGTTGCTAAAAGCCACCAACACCAGAGCATTGTATTTCTTGTGCACCTCTAGGATAGTGTTCACGTAAACTTTAGGATCCTGGAAATCTTAATTTGTGTATTTGGACAACATTAAATTTGTTATTAAAAATTTACATTTAGAGCACTGTCTCCTCTGCGCTCAATAGCCGCTAAACCTTGAGCGGCAATGTGTTGTTCAAGGAGAGTTCTTAACTCGCCAAGTCCATCAGGTATTCTTGCTACCAAACTGTACATTCTTCCCAAGTCTGTGTCCTTATCGTCATCCAACAACTGCTGAAACTCTGAATGGAAGAGTTCCAAGTGTTTCTCAATCAAAACCCGTTCACAAGTTTTAGCCAAACGTTCACTGGTAGTTTCATGGAGGTACACCTGCACCCTCTTTTGCTCTTCCAAGAGCCTTTGTTCAGCCTAAAAAAATGGTTGCCAAAAATTTACAGCATTAAAACTTGAGAATTTCTTTACCCTTTTCATGTATTCAGTGACAGGATTCTCGGCCAAAAAAGATGTGCTTTCTCTGGTGTAGAACCGTTCAGTGTCTTCCAAGAATACATTTTCAAAACTATCCTTGTAAACACTAAGATTTGGGCCTTTTGCTCCAGGTTCTTCCTCATTTAGACCCAATTCTACATAACAATTTATGACACCCGATACAAGACGAGTATTTATTGTCTCGCCATTTCTTTCTTTTTCTATAAGCTTTAAAACTGCATTGGTAACCTTAAAAATTTGAATTTATTGTAAGTATCCAACAATTTAAGTAGGCTGTTAGGAAGTTCAGAAGCCACAAAAAAGAACAAGAAAAAATAAATTTAAAGCCGAAATGGCTATAAAATCGCGAGTTTCTAACTTTAACAAATAACCTTCAACATTTATCAGATATCAAATACAAATAACAAATATTGATAGTTATGTCACATTTCTCATTCCTGAAATCATTTATTTATTTGTTTATTAACAAGCAGGCTCAATTCTACAAAACTATATTATAAATAGAAATAGAGCGCTGCACAAAGTTGAAAATAATTATGTAGAATATATAAAGTACAAAAATAGGGCAATTGAAGAAAAAAGAAATATATATATATATATATATATATATATGTACATATAGAAAAATTACATCATGAGGTATGAAACAACTAAACACATAACATAATAATAATTACACTACATGGCGTTATAGACTTAAAAGAAGAATCATTAAGCTGCTTTAAGAAATTGCTTTTTGTATCAACAAAATCCAAGATGATGTGGCCAACAAATTCAATATCTTAACCAGTATATTTTTTATCTGTACAGCCAGTTAATAGTTTTGAAATCATTGTGTCTGTGCCAAACTCATTGGTAGAAGTTAAAACTTGTTTAGAGATTTGGAAACAACAAGAAACAAATTGTTCAGAAACCAGTTAAGCTTAAACTAAGTTTAACCTCAGACACAACACCTCCTTTAATCATCTTGTTGATTTCATTCTAAAGTGATTTGGTAGAAAATAATTGTATAAAACGCTGTGCATAAATTCACTGACTGAAGCGACTGAAGAATAAAAATATTTCTTAAGAAGGCGACACAACAAATAATTTTATTTAAAATAGTAACACTATCTGCAATAGCAGATACAGAATATGCAGCTAAACGTAAATGTGTGTTTTAATTTTTTTTTTGCAGAAATTAATGCAAATTCATTACAAATTAAAATTAATATTTAAAAGTTAAATGTTTAAATAGAGCCATACCTCAAAATTAATTTCCAAGTGAATAAAATATAAACAAAAATATATTTTTTATTTTAAACACCTGTAATGCACTTATGGTAAATTCTTACCGCTTTGTTTAACTGCTTGAACAGATGTTCCCTCCAAGTAACTAATGCCAGCTGGTATATTTCATAAATACCTTTCCTCCCTTCTTCACACTCCCTTTTTACCCAATGCCTATTCAAATATGCACAAACACCATCTAAAACCTTGCTGCAAAACTGATAGTCCTCCCACTGGTTTGTGTAAAATTTAAGGACATCTTCATCCATGCGATGCAAACCATCCTGAAATGAATTACAGCATATTGTAAAAAAATATTTGACTAGTTTTTACATAATTTATATGTAAATTGTAATGTAATAACAAGAACAAAGCAAGCCTAGTTATTTGTAATAAACTTAATATATCATTTCAAATTCCTGGTAATAGTTTGAAATTTATACATTTAATTTGTTCTTATGGTACACATTAAATAGGTTTAAAATATAAAAAACGACTACTTAATATTTGTCACTTGGTGGACATAAACTTAATTTCCAAACAAAAGTGATATTTAACTGTTTTGTTACAAAATGACAATTATAAATTTTATCATAGGAAATAAGTGAATACTTTCTTACACTAAGTAATGTAACAAGGTAGTTTCTAAGAAACTCTCTAAGCCTTTTATAGAGTTCTAGTCCAACTAATTGGGCACCACCACCAACTTGGTTCTTTTTGCTCTTAGAAGTAGTATTTGCAGAGGAACGTCCATTATTTTGCTGATGTACGGAAGTACAATAGTTATAAACATGTGTGTATAATTGAATGTAACGTGACTTATGCATTGTCTCTCTATTATACACTTGCTGGATTCCACCATGCAGATCTCCCCATATTTGATCCAGATCGAACTGTCTTAAACCAGATGTATTGTTTCCTATAACCAGGGAGCTCTTACTAGACATTTCCTTAGTACTGCAGGATATACCTTCACACTTTGACAAAAGAGAAAACGTATCAAACTTCAGTTTCGTAGCACATCACAAATAAAATTATCTTTCTTCACACCCTAAAAATCTCAGAAGATTCGGGATTCCTGAAAAATCAAAGAAATGTTTTTATACTAATTGTGAAAATGATATATATTTTCAAATGTCTCATCTTTTGTTTGTAGTGATCAAAATGGTTTCATTATATTAAGACTTACCATCTAATTATAACATAACAAAAATTTATATAAAATATAAAACTAGCGATTATAACGACAAACTATAAATTTGCAAAAAATAGAATTATATTAATTTTTCCCTTAATTCTTGAATTTCAGAA
Source organism: Hermaeophaga mercurialis (assembly GCA_951812935.1). Lineage (NCBI taxonomy): Eukaryota > Metazoa > Arthropoda > Insecta > Coleoptera > Chrysomelidae > Hermaeophaga > Hermaeophaga mercurialis. The sequence goes on from OX638360.1 coordinate 15,908,811, forward strand.
TCACTAAAAATGACACATAACTGACAGCATACAGATCGTCAAGTTCTTTTATTTAGAAATCATCCTTCCTCTCTTTTTTTTTATTCCAAACCCAAACTGAGCGAATTCATCGCCATTTATATACCAGCCTCTTATAACATATGCATTAAAACGAGAAAGCATGAGATCATTATTGACATACGTCAATATACATTTTACATTTTCGTTTGAGGGTTGGTTTTAGTTAACCAAATTAAAACTTTTTTAGTATTTAGTCCATAAACAGTGACGTGATACGTCACTATGGTTAAGAATTTTAGAATCAAACAAAATGGTTGGTTCTGAGTTTTAGTATAATTTTATCTTCTTTCAATCGAGCACTTTTCCTATTTTCACTTTTTAAATTATACATTATGCTAAAACTTATCAGATTTTAGATTTTACAAAACGAATTGTACTTTTCAACTCTTTGGTTGAGTACGATATACGAAAAAAAATAAAATTTAAGAGCAGTGGATATAATTAGGACAGTCAATCGGATGACGATTAAAATGACCATCAAATTGAAACCAAAAGTTAAACTGTATCAAAAATCGTGTAATGATTACGTCAAGCAGAACTAAACCAAATATCAATCGAAATAGTTTATTAGCGTATTCAGAAAATAACGGTTGTCAAAACACAAAATTGGTGTAACCAGTTAATACTTCTTCTTTAATCTTTTTATGGGCTATGTCTGGAAGGACACTTTACACAATCTTGCAACATGTTTAATATCCAAATGTAAAAATCAAATATACTATACTATAAAGAAAACCATAACCCAAACTTCTTGCAGCAAACTTATCCATATCAAGATTTAACAAAGAATATGTTTAATATATAAATGAAAAGATTCATTTGAAATTAAAAACTAAGATTGGAAACATATGACGTCACAGGAACATCGCATTTAATTCGCGAAAAAGTACCTAGCCTAGGTTAGGGTTTAATATAAACATAAAAAGCGGGAAAGAACATAGTATAATAAAATACAAAATACATTAGGTACATGAAATCAATCTGAAAGTATGGGTATTTTAAACTTAACGAAATTGTTAGCAGATATAGCACCTCACGCAATAAAAGAAACTGAGCTTAAAACGTATTTCGGTAAGTTTTTTTTGTCATTGTTTTACTATATTTTTATGTTATTGAATGTTTGATAAAACCATTTGTGAACACACTAAATTTTCTTATATTACTGTAACTATCTTTTAGGTCGTAAAGTGGCCATCGATGCATCTATGTGTCTTTACCAGTTTCTAATTGCAGTACGAACGGAAGGTGCACAACTTACTTCTGTGGATGGAGAAACTACCTCTCATTTACTTGGTACATTCTACAGGACTATTCGTTTAATAGAGAATGGTCTCAAACCAGTGTACGTTTTTGATGGAAAGCCACCAGAAATGAAGTCTGGGGAGCTTAGTAAGAGACAACAAAAAAGGGTAGAAGCTCAAAAAGCACTAGAAAAAGCCACAGAAGCAGGAGATGCCACAGATGTAGATAAATTCAACAGAAGACTTGTTAAAGTAACAAAACAACATTGCGAGGAAGTTAAATCATTGCTCAAAATGATGGGAGTACCTTACGTAGATGCGCCATGTGAAGCTGAAGCTCAGTGTGCACATTTAGTCAAAGCTGGTAAAGTTTTTGCAGTTGCTACTGAGGATATGGATGCACTGACATTTGGATCAAATGTAACATTTTGTACTCATTCTATTTAGAGATATGTAATAATATTTAATTTATAGATTCTATTAAGACATGTGACCTTTAGTGAAGCTAGAAAAATGCCAATACAAGAAATCCACTTGGACAAAGTATTAGAAGGATTAGAATTAACTCATGATGAAGTAAGTTGTTTAATAAAAAATGAAAAGGATAAAAATCTTATATCAAAAAATTCATTTTCTACTTTAAGTCTTAGGTGTTTAATCCTTTTATCAGTTCTCCTCTGTTCATTGCTTCCATGGTTCCTGTTCCTCATAAAATTATGTGTCTAAAATATTTTCCCTTCTTCCTTCTTTTTATTTCAAACATATTATTCTCATAAGCCTATGGATTACTTAATTGTATTCGTCATTTTGTTATTTTTGCTACACTTTTTATTCTGCTATCAAATTTAATTTTTCCGCTTCTTTCCTCAGTTTTCTTCCCACTCTGAATGTGATTTGTTTGTCAGGATTTTAAATCTATTGCTAATGATCATATTTTTCCCTACTGTCTAAAACGTTTAATCATTTCTAGTTCTATCATTACTCCCACAAATATTTCCGATTTTAATCTTTATAATTTCATTTTCTAGCTGCTTTTCATTTTCTTTGTCAGATTTCGCTTATTATCCCAGTTATTTTTATCCTTACAACTAAATTTAAATAAAATTACTTTCCTGTCTTTGCAATATTCTCATCTCTATTGTTTTTTTTTATTTCTTTTTTCTCCAAAGACTTAATTTTGTGGCAAGAATTTATATTACTATAGTTATTTTCTAAATAATCTCCAAATTAGTTCTAAACTGTTTGGTTTTTCTTATTTCTTTATATTTTTATTTATATCTCTTATATAATTCTTCCTGGTGTTTGTTCTATCTCGATTATATTTTATCTAGCAACCTTCTTTTTTATTTTGTAGGGTTACTTTTTTCTGTTCGCTTTATTCTGTTAATTCATATGTGATTTTCTTAAATACTCTCTATTTTCCATAAATAAGTAAATATTATTTCAGTTCATTGATCTGTGTATACTACTAGGATGCGATTATACAGACAGTATTAGAGGAATTGGGCCAAAAAGAGGTTTAGAATTAATAAAGAAACATAAAACTATTGAAAACATTCTGAAAGAAATAGATACCGACAAGTACTCAGTGCCTGAAAACTGGAGTTATGAAGGAGCTAGAGATCTTTTTAAAAATCCAGAAGTAGAAGAAGCTGAAGAAATAGAGGTATATCAAACAAGTGTCAAATTTTGACAGATGACATTTGACTTTGTGTATTCCTGTTAAGGAAAATAGTACCGCAATGTTTTCCCACTAAGCAATCCTAAGAGTCGCAAATGTTAAATATCATCTGTCACCCTTCAAATATTCGAAATTTCTCCATTATCCCCCATATTAAAATAATTTTATAGATAACTCATTCTCACACTCCATGACATTAAATATTCACATTGTTTTTACTATTTTATTGGTAGATTAAATGGGGAGAACCAGATGAGGAGGCAATGGTAAAATTTTTATGTGGAGAAAAAAATTTCAGCGAGGACCGGGTCAGGAATGGTTGCAAAAAATTAATGAAATCCAAAGGGAGTGCCACACAAGGCCGATTGGATGGTTTCTTTAAAGTCTTGTCTACAACTCCAGCTAAAAGAAAGGTGGATGAAAAAAAGAACACCCCAAACAAAAGAGGAAAAGGAAGAGGCAGAGGTCCAAAATAAATTATGTTTTTCATTAAGTCTTAATATACCATTATAAATATGCATAAATATTTCATTTTTAAGTTTAGCTGTCATAATTATTTATCAAATATAAATACCATAGTACTGATTTTATTTTTATACTTGATAAAATATAAAAAGTTTTATACTTATATGAATATCACAATAATATTGGTAGATATACATAAAATGTAAAAATATTTTAAATGGCCAGTTTCTCAATTAAATTTTGAAGGTGTCTATTTCCATTTGCTTGAGCCTTGCGTTTAAAGTAATCTTTAGTCCTTTTCTGCAATAAAAAATTAAAAACTTCATGAAAGTGGATCAATATTATCTCAAAAAAATTCTTACCATATTATCTTTATCTATGAATCCATTTTTTACGTTCAAGTGCCATAAATTCATTGCCAACGCACTAGTTTGCTTGACGCTCAAGTCACTTCTATTCGCTATTCTGACAAACAATTCTGCCGCTATTTGTGACTGCCTTCTACATTGGCCGAGATTTTGAAGCAACGTCAATATCTCCCTTATTACTATTGAACACATATTGTTTATCTCGTTGATAAATTTCGGATCAGAACCGTAGAGAGCATCATTTGAATCCACTGAAAAAAATAGATTGTAGATTTTTACAAACTGAAAAATACAATAAGAACCTTTATCTACGTGATATGGATATTCTTCCTGGGCTAATATTGAAAGAACATCAAGAACACTAACGTACAATATTCCCAAGTTGCAATTGTGTTTATTCCATTTGAGCTGCCTGACAACATTGAGTAGAGACCTTAGAAGGCCTAAAACGCCGCGATCTGGATTGTCAGGTACCACAAGAAGAAATGACAAGCATTTTTTAATGTACGGTACCATAAAACTTTCTGATTTGGCCGATGGGTCTTCTAGATTTGGTAAAATTGACAACGCTGCTTTTAAACATGCATCCGCTATAAAAAATCGTTGAAGTAAACAATATATTTAACAACTTACTCAATTGCTACGAACTACTATTACAATAGTGAAATTGTCATATATAAATATTTATTACTTTAGAAAGGCCATGGGAGATAATGAATTTATTTTTTATTCTAATATGACAGCTGCTTAAGTTGCAAAATAGTTTTTAATATTTATTTACCTTGACCTAAACATTGATTAAACAATGCCACTTGTCCAGATAGTAAATAAAGTTCCAGTCTGTTCTTTTCCGATAATATTGATGGAATTGTTATAAAACAGTAAGCAGCGCACGCCCGAACAAAATCGGCTGTCTTCCTATTATGCATACCTTTCATTATTTGTCTTGTTGTCACAGAGAGTGTATTTACTTGCTGAAAAATATGTAAGATGAATAGAAAAATAAAATAACAATGAATAAAGAAATGGATCGTAAGAGTCATGCCAAAGCTTGGAAGCTATATACATAGAAATGTTAAATGGAGATGTTGAGGAGAAATTGGAAGAGCAGAATAAAAAATGGAGGAAAATTCAGAAAATATTGATTCCGAGATAATTAAAAAAGTTGAAGAAATTAAGAAAGCTGAAGTTGATAAAGAAAAATGCAAAAAAATATAAGAGATGGAAGAAAAGAATTAAATAGAAATATCAAATGACAAGGAGCCTTCAGAAGGTATTAATGAAAAAACACTTTAAAGGCAAAGATGAATCAAAAACATGACAAAGAAATTAATGAATTCGAAAAACGTGTTGACAATTTTAAAATGCCAGATTAAACTAAACTAAATAAAGAAAATTCTTTAAATCATCCACCTAATAATGAACCATGGAGCTTAGAAGAAGTGTTTAGAAGGGTGTTTACGTAAGGGAACCGAAAACGTTTTAGAAGAAAAAATAAAATTAAAAAAAAGTTGGTGCTTGCTAAATCATAAAGAGTAGATAATAAAAACAAGAGTGAGATATTAAAAAATTCGAATTTAAAACATGAAAAATGCACATTTTGTTTATTTCAAATTGAAATTTTGGAGTATGGTATTGTTTTCTTTTAATATCAATTTTATTTGAGCGGAGGTGTTGTTAAAACGTGATTTTGTTTATACGACCAAGAATAATTGAAGCGGAACTACACTTCATTGAAAAATGCAACAGGATCAACATGGAAAAAACTTCCATAGATAAGATCGTTATCATGTCGAGAGTTGAGCAGCTTTCTAAGCGTTGAATTCCCACGTAAACAGCCGTAAGAAGTGGTGGGGGAGGGGGGAGGAGGTAACTAGCAGATAACTTGCAAAAAAAATGTAGTTGAAAGACTATCCAGAGATAAAAACCCCTATTAAGCAATTGGCGATAGTATCATACTGGAAAAATTCAGTGGCGGCTTGTCCTATGGAGCCAAGGGGCCGGTGCACTACCGCTACTAAAAACTAAAAACATTTAAGAAATATAATGATTTGCTCAAATTATGGCTATACGATACATGTAGTAACTATTTATCATTATATAATTTGGTCCCGATGAAAAAATTCGCGTCGTACTATTCGTACACGCAACAAATTATGTATTATAACTACGAAATCTCCAGCCGAGCACATCCTCAATTGGCCCCCACGCGCTCGATATACCGGTGGTTATTCGCGGTCACCATGATCGATATCCAGAATGCATGTTCAATGTCGAGACCGAGCCAGTCAATTGAATGGCTCGGATGGAGGCGGATTAATATTTCGCGATTGTTTCCGTAATATTTGAGTAGCATTGTGCGTGTTAAATGTTTTTTAAGCTTTAAAATTAAAGTATATAATTAAATAATTTCTGTTTACACATCGTCTGAGGCGGAATGAATAAAATAAGTTATTTACTAGTGAAACCTTTTTCTACGCAATTACAAAAACACAGAAGGCTTCTACCTCTAGTTCGGCAAATTTCAAAGGCTGTATAAGAAAGTTTAATCCGAATATGTATTTAAAAAATAACTGGATTTGTGGATGTGATAAAAAAAATGCATTTTTTTGTTTCGTGTGTGTTTTGTTTTGTTAGGAAAAAGAAGGTAGAAGCCTTGGAAGTTTGTGATTATATTATACAACAAATTAGGGCTCGATTTAGTTTTAAAGGATATCTGATAGCTACCGCATTATTCACGAAAGAACATTTTATCGAATACCAAAAAACAAAATTTGCACTGACCCCACCTATGTACTAAGACACCAGCCGCCACTGGAAAAATTACGAAAAGAAACGGAGTTCAACAAATCCAATCACTGGAGTGTTCTTCAAGGGATGAGACAATCAAGGAAATTCTTTGGAAACTACAACCAGGAGAAATCCATTGATTGCGTCAACCTCCGTAAAAATAAATTACGCATTGTAATAGGAGTTCTGATCGCGTATTACCGACTGAACAAATACTTCAAGGAAAGGGGGGCGTGGAGAGTGTTAAGATCTACAGCAAAGATCACGAAAACGCTATCCGCATCCTCTTGGATTTCATGGCATTGTACAATCTAAGTGTACTACACCTGGGAGTACATAAAACCTAAGAGGAGGTCCTATTAAACTTAAAATCATTCCCTATAATTAATTTTTGGAAAGGGAAAGAACTGGTAGATCGACTAAAATCCGAAAATTACACTAGTTGTATAGCAATGAAGAGGATACAAGATTGCAGTATACACCTTATCTACATACATACAACTTTTGCGGATAATGTTCTTTCCGCACTTGTCTGGGAAATAAGTATTTAAATATCCAATAAATTGATAACAAAGAGTTTGCCTAATGTATAAAAACACCTTAGTATCTTTTGAATTAATAACAGTTTGTAAAACGACTTGAACATGTAAATTTTAATTTTACTCCGTTTATTAAAAAACTATTGCCGCAATTTATTATAAGCTAGGACGTCAAGCGTATTATTTTGAATATCATTTAGACGTACAGTATATTTCATTATAAAAATGCCAGAATAAAATCTAAAAATTGTCTAAGATTAATATTAATTAATCGTAACGCTATTGCATGATTTTTTAAAAACAAATCTTATACATTTTTAATAAGTAGATTCTGAAAAATGAAATTATTGTATTTTCAATTAAAAATTTATTTTTATTAAAATAGAAAAATATTTAATAAAAACGAAATCCATATGAAATAGCATTATTAATAAGATTTTGTTTTATATGTAATAGAAAACATTCTTTATTTTTTCCTATGTACTTAGTTTGGTGTCCAGTATTGACAAAAATTGCACAGTCATCAAAATTTATAAAAGCAGATAAAACACTTATGATTAGATAACTAGAAAATCAATATTTCATCAGAGTTGTTCACTAGACAAAGCCATTTGCGTAAAGGGGATTCCTCCTTATACAAAACTATCATTTTTAGTGGTGTGTTATAAATAAATAACATAGTTCACGATGACACGTTTATTCCACTTCTTACCAATGGTATTACCTCTTATCATTTTGAACATGTTAACTGAAAGTGATAGTGATAATTATATTCGGGAAAGGGATACCATAATAAATAAAGAAAAAAATAGATTCATTGGCGGCGAATTAAATCTAACGGAGAAAGAACATTTGGTGAATGAAGTGATTTTGAAACTGAAGAAAAGTGAATTACTGAAAGGATACGAAAATTTAACAGATTTTTTGCCAAGTCAACACTTTTTTAACGTAAAGAATAGAATTAAGGAATCCGAAATTTTCTCATTGATCCAAAAAATTCCAAAAGGTGGTTCGTTACATACTCATTTTTTAGCAGGTGTTTCCACTGATTACATAATAAAAAATATCACATATAGAGACAATATTTACGGTGGATATAAAAATGGCGTGTTTAAATTAATATTTTTTGCAAACGGGGATCCAAATATAACTTCAGAATGGAAGAAACTAGAAGAATATAGAAAAAATGATCCATATTTCGATAATTGGCTTAAGGAACAACTTTCCTTAGAAGTTCCGAATCCTTCAGAGATATACCCAACATCTGAAGAGGTATGGAAAAAATTTAAGAAAACTTTTACTACACAATACGACATGGTATGTTACAAACCAGTTTTTGAAGATTACATATACGAACTTTTACGCGAATTATATTTGGATAATGTTATGTATACTGAACTAAGAGGTACTTCCATGTCGCTATATGATCTAATCGGAACCAACTACAGTCACGAGGATTACTTTAGAATCTTTGTGGAAATAGTGGAAAAATTTAAAAAAGATCACCCCGATTTCATAGGCGTACGATATTTATAATTTGTACCGCGGGGTTTCTTCGGAAGAATTAAAAACCAGTCTCAAAGAACTAGTTGTATTAAAAAGAAAATTTTCCAATTTCATTGCCGGTTTTGATTTTGTAGGACACGAGGAAGAAGGTCATACGTTATTTTATTTTCGTGAGGTTTTACTAGAATTTAACAACCAATTAAATTTCTATTTTCACGCAGGTGAGACCAACTGGTTCGGCCATACAGATACAAATTTATTAGATGCCATATTACTGAACAGCAGCCGAATCGGCCATGGGTTCGGTTTAAACAAACATCCTGTACTAATAGAACTCGCTCGACAAAAAAATATCTGCTTAGAACTCTGTCCCTTATCTAATCAAGTTTTAATGTTACTAAATGATTTACGAAACCACCCAATGATCAGTCTGATGGCCAAAGGATTCCCTGTAGTTATTTGTAACGATGATCCAGCTATTTGGGGCGCTACAGGTTTGAGCTTTGATTGGTACGTTACTTTTATTGCTATGACACCAGAATGTGCGGGGTTGGACACTTTAAAACAGTTTGCTCTTAATTCTATTTTATACAGTTCAATGGACGATAAAGAAAAGGCGGAGGTAATAACAAAGTGGACGATTCAATGGGAAAAGTTTTTAGATCATATAGTTTCTTCATATATCAATTACGAACAAAAATAAAAAAACATTTAGACTGAATAATAATTTTTTCGTAAATCTTTCCCAAATAAATATTATTCATAAACCTTCCCTCAAGTACGCATATAAATTGCACAAAAATATAATCTAATAAAATAATGCATGGAAATTTTCTATAGTGACCGATTTGGATATATAATTATTTTCGATTAAGTGAATAACTAATGTCGCGCTATTGTATATTATTGTATATACTGGATTTTTATTAAATATCTTGACTAGAATTTGTAAAGGAAGAATTAGATTCTTTCTATTGTTTACATTTCTGCTAAAAAATTTGATGAAATAGAAAGTTGTATATTAGAACTAACAATTTGCAAGTAAAATTATGAAAACTTAAATCTTACCATTTCTTTTTAAATATGTCGTAGGCAACACTCAACTGAAATTAAAACTATTTTTATTTACAAGATTGTAAACTTCACAAATAAATCTACAAGGAAGACAAAAAAAATCAAATATACTAAAGGAAATGTTATGAGGAAAATTCAAATGTTTAAATCTCAGAAATTTAAACCTTTAAAACAGTAATTAAAATTTTCATAAGATGTATAATTATGATTTTGTAATGTAAACAAAACATATTGATACGACAAGGAAAATATTTTGAGTTATTGTTGTGCTTCAAAATTCAAAAGTTATGAATAGAACCTTAAGGGGGTCACACTACATAAGTCGTTATACATTGAAAATGCATGATTAAGACAGAACTTGAAGTATCCACATTAGTGGTAGCAGTAGATTCATATTCAATGCTTCTTTACAATTATGGTGCTATAAATACTTTACATCAAATCACTTCTTACCATCAAGTCTACAAGATTCAAATATGGAAATTTTGAACAAATGTAAAAGAGCGCAATCTTTGTGAGATATCAAATAAATCGAAAATAATATTTTTAAAAATAGGCTCAAATACCTGGAGTACAACCAAAACCCTTAAGTGAGATTATAATAGTAGTAAAAATACCAATCGAAATGAAAAAATTGATATATAAGCATCAAACATTAGGAGAGATCTTCAAGAGCCCGAGTGAGCAAATATAATTTTTACGAAAATGTATTAGTTACCGTCGAACAATTTAATTTCGAGTAAGAAGAGCAATGTAGTTTCTAAGGATAAGAAAATAAAACCTCCATGCGTGTGCTTTCAGAATTTCTAAACTTACGAGTATAGTACCAATACCAATTTGAAGACAGGTAGGTAACATGAAACTATTTACTATCCACAACAACTTCAGAGAAGTAAAATTAGAAGAACTGCTACAGCTAATTTGTCAATATCCTAATTGGGTACAACAAATACACAATCTTAATTTCTAACTATATAGCACCCACTAAAATATTTGTTATCTATTTTTAAAAGAGTTGTATGGTTCGGAAAACAAGGACAATATTTATTTAAAAAACCAATAATAACCAAAAACATTTGGATTTTGGATTTATAATTATGCTTTTTTTTCTAGAACACGTTGTATATCTTAAGATCATTAAGTACTTACCTGGACAAGCTCAGTTAAAACGATATCAATATTCGAGAAGGTCGCTCTTGCTTCAACGAAAAAATTGAGCTGTTCTTCAAAATCTCTACCGTAATTAACCTTTCTGACAACATTGCACAATATATCGCCTATTTGCTTGTATTCATCTTCAGGAGTTAAGGCGTTGACAGAATCATGGAGGATACCACACAAAAACATAAGTGCGTTTGTTATGACGGGATCGTTGGTTTTGTAGTTTCCGTTGCTCAAAGTTAGAATGTTCTTGCAAATTTCCACTTTAATAGATTCATCATGAAAGAGATCGACAAGAGGCAGAAAGTTGTCCTAAAAAATTGATAACATTTTTAATGAAATATTTGGGATTACTTGGTGCACTAGATAAAAAGTTTCATCAAATATTAGTCGCAATATCAGAAAAAAAAATCGTCTTAAAAAAGAAGTAAAAGTAATACAATTGTATTACACAGACTATTTCTTGTATAATTTCTCAGCATTACACCTACACATTTTAAAACAATAATTGCTAGGTTATATGCACAAATTAAAATTAATAAGCATAAAGAGGGAATTTATATTAATTTATCTGCTAAAAATACAAAAAAATATTGATTCTCATTTCTCGAGTAAATGCCCGTGTTACCGATGATTAAGTAAACAATTATATTTTTAAACTAAATAACGATCATAATGAAATCTACATTAAATCGCTATGTTTCTCAGTTGGGAACCTATTTTTCTTTAAATAATATTATGTATGATTATACAATAATATTTGCTTAAACATTCCCGCTAGCTAGCATTTTGGAAGCATTTTCTAATTAAGTCTAACAAATTAAATCAGTCTGTATATACATATGAATTTGAAATTGTAAAATTAATTGAAAATTGGTCAGGTAATGATTCTTACACAAACGTAAATTCTAATCAATACAAAATGCGAGATTCCAAACTACTAGCTCAATCAGTATAGCTAAATATGTGAGTTGTCGATAAATTAAAAACTAAAATAAATCGTATGGAACTTGCTAGTTATGCAATACAAGCAAGTATTTTGTGTTACAAAATACTGGTATGATGGCATTTCAGTAAATTCAATCATATTCGACAATTATACCTTACCTAATATTTTTCTTAGAAAAATAATTCAAGGAGGTACTTATTTTCTTAAACACCGATTTTTCACTTTGTTGAGTTAGGATTTATGGAATTGAATTTCGAGTGTTGTGACGGAACATTTCTAATGCCAAATTTGACTAGACATATAGAAATTTTCTTTAACAAATTATCTATTATGTTAAAGATCACTACCAATTTATATGACTATGTAATGCAGTGGGGAGATAAATTTTTTAACAAAATCTTTTTCACCTTGTTCCATATTAAATCGGTTACAAAACCTAAAACAATGAAGACTTCTTATCTATTCACGAATCTGATATTATTAACGATATATTTTCTTTCTTTTTTTTAAATGCTCTTTATTACAATGATAAATTAAAATATCTTATATTTAAAAAAAAACTATTTCTACAAACAGGTCTACAACGTTGGGTAAACCAAGATATTGTGATATAAAGAAGGAAACTAAAATATTTAATCTGGTTTATATATAAATAAAAGGAAAAAGACTACAATAATATAACAGAGTACAAAAAAAACAAGAAAAATAACACCACCAACAATTTCAACATAAAAATAGATATCAAAAGCAAACATTTTTGTTTTGTAAAATAATTCTAGCAATGCGGCACAATATAATTTTATCGATCTGATAACGCTAATCAAACCAAGAAAACTTAGCATGGTAATAACTCCAATAAATGTTCTAGTCTATGGAATAAACAAGGGTGTTAAGGAAGAGAAAATTCCTGAGTAAATAAAATTTGGTATGAAGTTCGTAGGCTTCCACGGCCAGTGTGAATTTGAGGATTGCTTCTTATGAAGGACCGTGTCATTTTTGAGATATTTCTCAACTTTTCACCGTCTGTCTTCTTCAGGAGAAGAAGTGTGCACGGTACCTCAACCACCCAACGTAGCCAGAGGCGAAATACATCTGGGGTGAGATATGCACGGTAACTCAACTACTGAACGTAGCCAGAGGCGAAACATATCTGAATTGGAAAGTGAGTTGGAGAGAATTTTTAGGGCGATGTCGTCTCTAGACCGTGACAGGTCAGGACTGGGGTTATGGCGTGGTCGGTGGAATGATTGTATTCCAAATGGAGGAAATAGAATATCCATCTTCTTTGTTTATATCATGTGTATGTTTATATATTTCATTTTGTATCTAAAATCTTCCGATGGTGGAAATTTAGAGCTTTTGCCTGTACAACTGTGTTATCGAAAAGAATTTGGTGGCCCTTTTGGGGTTAGTGTTCGATAATTGCGGAATGTGTTAAAAGGCCAAATTTCATGTATCCACAGTGTTTTTTGATACGTGTTTATACTGATCGTCCTGTTTCTCCAATGTAGACTTGTCTATATGAGCAAGGAACTTTTCTCTTGGAAGATACAAGCAATGGATCCTTTGCGGGTAGATATTGTCAGATTTTTCTTGGTAGTTTGTATGAGATAAAAATTCCTTCTTTACAGAGGATTTGACAAGTACAGTCTGTGATGGAGTGAAAATACATACGTATAATAGGAATACTGTAGGATCTTGGAGTCTAGGTTCTTGGAATTTGGATTATTGTATGTGCGATTTTTTGTAGCAGTTATTAGAGAGAAGTAAAGAGTCTCTAACAATAATTATATCAGAAAAAATAAATAATGCCTATAATGCAATTTTTCAACTTAAAAAAATAATAAAATTCTTCAGATATATTAATGCTATGGTATATTCTCAAATGTCATATAATATTTGGAAAGATGCTTTTAAAGGCTCTTTTGTATTTATTACTTAAAAATGAGTTATTCCCATTCATTTACGTTTTCAAGATTTCAATTTATATGAAAAGTATATTAGAGTATGCCGCATTTGAGGTTCTAACAAATGCTCTACCTGTAAACATCTTACGTTTACCTCATTATACTTTTATATTGCATACGAATGCCTCTTAGTATTTAATAATACGTTTTTACAAGCATTTCAATCAAGAGATAAGGCTGAGAGTCCACTGGTCGCGTAATCGTACGACTTTCTAGTCGTAACCGTCTCTTTATGTCCAACTAATCCCTCAGCGCAGGAAAGGTATATACGGCGTCCATTTCATGCGACTTCGATGGTACGATTTCCAGCGACATACATGCGACTAGTCCGTTTGGAACGGGCTTTGGTGGACGACTTTAAATATTTTATCAGTATTACTAGAAGACATGGATTGCTAAAAACTAATGCCATTATATATACAATATTTCATTAACCCAATATTTTCGTTTTTTCACAAAAAAACACATCGTCAAAATCCATTTTAAAAATAACTACACATGCAACCAAACGGCCTAAACTGACAGAGGAAAAGATACATGAGTCGGTTCTAATGGACGACCTACTGTCGTACATGTTTGTACGATTAAGTCGTTCGTATTTTACACGACTACTAAGTCGTACGACTACGCATTCAGTTGACGATCAAAATAAAAATATAGTGTTCCCCACGATATTTAAAAACAATCTAATCCAGTACCTGGCAGAAAAATGTTTGTATAGTTGATTACATTTTCCTATCGTGCTCACATTGCAACGCTTTGCACATATATATATTATGATTTTTGAATAAAGTAACTTTGCAATTTGTATTTCTTTTTAACATTTCTAGTGAAACACATTTTCTGTTTAATTTGTTAAATTGACTTATACTATGTTAGTTACATATTCTGTAAAGATTTATAATTATTATTACTGTCTCTAAACTTACCATTATCAATAACATTTCAAAATCTTGAAATTGTCCGACTACTTTGGATATAATTAGTTTTAGTTCTGAATAATGTTTTTCAAAGCTTCTATTAGGGAGCATATGCTCTATAATGTCTCCTAACACAGAATTCAGCTCTCTGCTCTAAAATAGTTGTTGATGTAACAAGTCTATAAAATGAGTTTTCCAGAAATTGGAATTAACATCAATCAAATGAGTAAAACACCTCGCATACGAATTAGATAAAATATTTTTTTACTACCATAACAGAAATTCTCAGTTTTATTCACCTTAAATATTTATATAAAGGGCGTCCGAATATTAAGTTCACAAAATGTACTGTAGATTCATGTCAAAATTGAAGGAGGGCGGAATAACTTATGCTATATTCTAGTTTTTGTGTGAGGCATCGCCATATCTTTTTAATTAAGTAATTAAAGAAAGCTGCCACAATTTCGGAGCCAAATATCAAAACTTAAAAAGAGTATAAAATATATTTTGAAAAAGGTTACAGCACTTGCAGCGCCATCTATTATACCAAACTATTTCTTTATGTTGGAAAGTAGTAAAATACAGGCTGTGGAATTTTATTTCGAGCATAGCAATGCTATGAATTAAGAACATTCCTACCTTGAGACCCGAGACTCCATGTGATTCTCATATTTAGTGAGTAGCAACGAAACGTGAAATCGTGCATTCATCTGCTTAGTAGGTTAATCCTATGCACGGAATAAAATTACACTGCCGGTAATAAAACCTTAAAATAAAAACAGATTTGAATTATGAATTTATCACAGAACCACCGTTCTAGTGGTACAGAAAAAAGGAACAAACTTCGTAGGTAAAATATTAACTTATTTTAAGGTAAAAGTTCTAATAAACCTCTATTTTTAGATGAGTGTTAACGCAATTAAATGGTG
Organism: Hermaeophaga mercurialis; assembly: GCA_951812935.1. Classification (NCBI taxonomy): domain Eukaryota; kingdom Metazoa; phylum Arthropoda; class Insecta; order Coleoptera; family Chrysomelidae; genus Hermaeophaga; species Hermaeophaga mercurialis. The sequence continues at coordinate 15,924,461 of OX638360.1, forward strand.
CTAAATGTCACCAAAAAAGATAACTAGATGAGGGCCCAATATTTTTTAGTAAACTTTGTTGCTAAATGAATAAAATATACTGAATTCCCAACACATTTAACACTCGGTATACATTTTTCATATGCACTTCAGATATTAACTGCTAAAGAGATCGATATGTGCAGAAAAAGACATAGTGACATTAATCCTAGTACATCATTTAAGAAATATTGTGCATATATGTGTGAGACAAAAACGATGGTTATCAACAAATATTCAAGGAATTTTATTTTCACTGAAATTAAAATCCATGTTGAAATTAGAATGACCGATGTAAATAAAATAGGTAAATAAAAGTTTTAAAGTTTTATTACTAGTTAATCATACAATGATTATTTCGCCGTTCAAATGGTAGTAGAAAAAATATTTTATTATCAAGCAAGGCTAGGCAAGTAAGTAGGGTTTGTTTCGATAGTAAAGAGCACACCATGAAATTGCAACATATGCGCGAGCGTGTTGTCATAACCAGCCATATATTGTCAATTTGATTTACTTTAAATAAGTAGTGTAAGATTTTTATATATTCCTTTTACAATAATAAGTATTTGAAGAGTCGTGATTTTAGATTATAAACCAACTAACTTCTTAAAATGGCTTTTCGTAAATATTAAATAAGAGCAGCAACAACAAAAACAGAACGTCAAATGTCAAACGCCAGTAGCGTGACGACGCTATTGTTACTAAGCGACAAAGATAAACGTGACACAAATAGGTTTCTGCGCATTCAACGGTTGCAACCTGATGGAGTGTCCCTTACTAATGGATCGGATTCTACACAAAAAAACATTACTAGAATTATTTTGTACGACTTACTGAAAAATATTCGACAACAAATTGAACCCAAGTTTCGGCGCACGTAATGTATTCACTGGGATTATTAAAGGAACTTATGTGTTTCCAAACTATATTTAAAATTTCTCTTTTTTGATCCGACGGTGGGGGACACACAGTTATACACAAACCCAATGTCCTTAATAAATGAAATAAAGGCACACCACCGTCGGAGCATTCCAAAATCATTTTTAAAAGTTCCATACATCTATCTGATATGTATGATGGTTTAAATCCAGACATTATCGTATTTAAAATCAGGGAACTAGAAATAAAATTTATTATAGCAAATGCAAATATATTGTATACCTAAACAACTAAAAATTAATCCCGTTTAACATAGGGCGCAACCATTTTGATACAAGGAAAATTACCAAGTATGCACCTAGTGATCCTATTTTTTCAATAAAATATATATCCTTTTACTAAAAAAGTAATAAAAATACTTAAGAATGTTGGTTTACTACAACTTTTGCTTTAATAATTTTTTGCTGTTTGAGTTAGACTAAGAATGGTAATAGAAATGAGCGGGGAGACTGACACTGTTTAGATTCTTCGTACTCGCATCTATTTTACTCTTGCTCTAAACATATTCATTTCTTTTAAATACTCTGGTGTCATTCTATGAAAGGGCATGTCGGTCCTCAACTTTCCTCTGCTCGACACCAAATATTTCTGTTCTTAGATGTCGATGCCCAATTGGTGGTGGGATGTTGCTTCCATGCCTCCACACATTTAACGGCCTGGGCCCTCCTCCGCAACGTATAAGGATAGGTGCCTTTGGACTACGCAATGAAATTTAAGAATTCCAACGATTAGCCACACCAGTTGTCAGAATTTATCACCTTATAAGGTTTTGAACGTACGTCAAAAAACCGTACGGCGAAATTATTGACGATGCAGCTGTTTACGGTCACTGCAACACACGACGCCGGATGGCGACTAAGTACCCAGTTGCCTAAGGGACCAATCGCATGCTTTCACATTGGACGGTTTAAATCCTACGGTCACTTGCTCTAGATAGTTTGATTTTGGATTTTTCCTATATTTTATAATAATTATAATATTATTTTATTGTACACGAGTATAAAATATCTAAGAAAATTATTATATACTTGTAATACAATAATTCTAATTAAAATAATTGGATAATAGAGACTGATTAAAAACTTTTAATTCCCTTGTTGAAGCCAGACCTGTAATGGTAATAGGGCGAGGTGGCTGATGCCTGATAGGTAGGCCTGTTGAGGTTTTTTGTCGTCCCCAATCCTCCCCCTCCTTACTTCCTCACGTTTGCCCCTCCACGAAACTTCTTGGTCTTCCAATAAAGGTTTGGTTTCGTTCCATGAGAGTGCTTGTAGGTCTTCAGCTGCCATCTGTTCCGACACCAAAGATTTCTTTTCTTAGATGCTGGTAGACTTCGCAGTTGCACATGTAATGGAGATAGGTTTCCTCCTCCCCTCTATATTTCTGGCAGTCTGGGTCCTCCACTGCCCCAAACAGAGACAGATGTCTTTGGAGCTTACAATGTCCAGTGAGAACTCCAACGATCAACTATAGTTGCTGTCTGGTTTTTTCCAGCAGCCACCTAATCCTTGTTGGATCCGGTCCCGCAATTGCCTGCTTGGATTGTCTACATACTCGACTGTCTTCGCAGGCCCTTCTTAACACCTTTTGCGCTCACTCATCGAGTAATGAAGAGGTTTGCGCGGTTCGTTGTTGGCTCTGAGCTTGCTAGCTCATCAGCACGTTCATTTCCCATGATCCCTCTATGGCCCGGAACCTACAGAAATGTTACCTCTCTGTTATTACTTAGGTTAAGCCAGACCTGTACTTTAGGGCAAACTTTTGGAAATTTACAAAGGTAGAAATGTTACTAAAAAGGGATAGCATGAACTTACTCCCATATTTTGACATAAAAAAGCCGTGCATGAACTGTATAATGAAAACAATTTTTCAATTCGGATTTTTACTGTAGGCTCAAAACCGTATAATCCAGATCGACAATGGCTTGCTTGGCATCATCCGCTTCCTTCTCATGCCTTACTCAACGTCTTTTGTCCCCATTAGTTAAGCATTGATGAAATTTGCATTCGTATATACTATTATTACAGGCTGTTGGGTCAGAAAGAAATATATACAGAACTTCGTTTATTGTTTCAAATTTATTTGCACATAGGACCATACATGCAAAGTGAGAATAAATTTGTAAATATTTAGAACGTTTACAGTATAATTATTGATCAGATCTCTGGCAGGTTGTTGTAGTGAAACTGATCTGGGCGCATATATGGAATTTAATAAAATATATGTTGCCTTTTAAAGAGTCAAGTAATCTTTTAAGGTTTTTTTGTATTTATAATTGAAACTAATTTTGAACTATATGGAATTTAAATTAACATAATGCGTGTAACCTTGGCAAGTTTTATTTTTTTACTCCCTTCATCAGGCAAAATCGTTAATAATTATAGAATAATATTACACGTGCACTTTATGCTGATGTTCAAAATGTCTTTGTTTTTAATACGTTAAAATTAGTTCATTTAAGAAGCTCCTTATAGGCAACATAAAATATAAGGTATCAAAATGGACGATGTTTTTATATTTTTTTCGCTTATATGCACAAGTTCTTTTATTTTGCTACTTTTCCTAATTAATTTGTTTCAATATACGAGGGTCATTTTTAAAGTAAGAACCGTTTGTGCATTGTGCTGTTATTGAGTAGTTAAATGAACAGGCGGCAAAATTCTTTGAAGATGGTATTCAAAAGCGTCCGTTATGACTTAACATGTGTTTAGATATTAATGGAGATTATGTTCAAAAGTAAAACAATTATTATATTTTCATTTCAACTAAAAGTTATGTTCATATGTTTTACTTTATTATTGTAAAACGGTTCTTACTTCAAAAATAATCCTCATATTAGTTTATTATGAAAGTATTTTACAATAATCCTAACGTACCTATTTTTCTTCTGCTTGCAAATATTTAATAAATTTGGTAAAAACGAATCATTCACTACACAATTAACTGCTTCAAGTATAAAATCCAGTGCGGGTGTATACAGTGTGATATATGTAGGAAGTTCCATCTTTTGGCTTTCCAACTCAGCATTAACACTCCTACTAAATAACTAAAAGGAATACCCTATCAGCGCTTAATTTAAAAAAAAATGATAACGTACATGGTGATAAGAATCCAAAAAACCTGTAAAATTGATAAGCAAAAAACCGAAATCTGATTTATTTTTTAAAACTGTTATTCCGACTTTACACAAATAACACCTTACATATACTGCTACCAATGGATTACCAATACCAAGAATCATATTTGACATTCTTTGAAGACTTTCGGAACACTCACTAAAAAAAATACACTTCTTCAATCTTGTAACCGAGATTTTCATAATAAGTACATACTTTGTAGAAATAAACCTATAGGAATTTAATAAAGCTATCTCAACATATATTCTTGGTACAAGTTCTCTAATAGATGCAATTTTATAAAACCAATTGAGACAAGTTTCTTTAGCAGAATCAGAGACCATGTCAGGAGTAAAATTTTCAGGTAAAGGTGCAGATACTTTAGAATCAGGCCTACAATTATTAGTGTTAAAAAAGTTTAAATCAATAATAACGGCACTCACTTTATGGTAGTTGCTTTTGATTTTAATCTTTCATAAACCAACTTTCCAAATGTATCCAAAATGTCAGTAACAAGAACAAATTTGCTTGGATAAAAAGATAGCACTTCTGTATCTCCCAGTAATTTTGCACATTGGATGGCAATTTTTAAAGCTTTGACTCTCTGTTCAGTATTCCAAGCAATAACTAATTCTTTATTTAATTGTTCAATTTTTGACACATATTCAGCTTGAGATAAATCGAATCTATGCTGGGAGCCTTCTTCAAAAGAGTCTAGTTGTTTTAAACGATGTTGGACTTTGTCTACTGCAGTACTTTGCGCTTTTACTGTCACTATAAAATATATTTTTCAATGCAGTTATAAAATAGACAGGCAAAATTCAGATAAATGATAAGCAAATTAATAAAATTACATGATCCAGACTTTCGTTTACCGGAAATCACATACAAATAACATTTGACTAATGATGTAACATTTTTACAATGCTATAAACGCTTCTTAATATTGAAAATCGCTTAACATGGATACAACAATCCTCTACAAAGTATTTAACGATAATTGATTTGTCATGAATCTTTTGAGAGTGGTGCCATAAGAAAATCAAAATTTTTCTGTTTCTATGAATTCACAAATGATTATTTTCAAGAAATTAGTTACCTTTTTTTGTATATTAAACCTTCTGTTATGAAAAAAGTAATTTTGATGTATCATTCAAAAACTAGTCGTTTTCAAGTTACTTGAGCGAATCTATATAAAAATAATAAATGCGATTGCATATCCGAGTACAAGAAGAACAAAGACATTTGAAGTAATTTTTCTAATATTTACTTACAAGTATTTTTCTTATTTAAATTACAATAAAATTAGTTAAAATGTTATTCTACTGTTATTGACTACTGATCTTGGTGGTTAATGATTGTTACTTACATTCTCAGAAATCGAACAAATTTGTGTTTGTTAAGGTACCCCTCTGGAAAGATATTTATAAAAAAACAAAATGCCAATTACCGTTAAGTACTTTCTAGAGGTTGTCGCACGCATATTAAACATAGGTTCATCATACAAATATTAGTTATTTTTTGGTGTTCTGTAAATCCTAGAAGTACTGAAGACAATTACGGTCGATCTATTATATATATAAATATAAAACGGGTGTCCAAAAAAGTATACATTTCACAAAAAAATATTCTTGATAAGTCCTGTCTTACTTAGAAGTCGATAATCAAACATCAAATTTCATAAATGGTAGGTGGTATACAGGGAAAATAAAAAATGATTTATAATAAAGAGTAAAGTAAAAGTTCATAGAAATTATGTTTAGACTCTGGGTGTTCCTAGTTAGTTATTCAGACATGTTTCTTAGAAGTTGGGAATAATTTTTATTTTCTATTTAAATTTTGCAATTCATAATAATCATTATTTTTTATTTTCCTTATATACCAACAGCCGCTTTAATTTTTTTTTGTTATGGATTTCCAAGTCTTTTGTCCTAATAAAACCTAATAAAAATTTCGAGAAAAAAATGTGTTTTTCAGTTAATCCTTTTTTAAATATGTTTATAAATGTTGCACTTTTATATTAAATACATTTTTATAAAACTGGCGGTCATTTACCAAATCAAATGATTGATTTTAAAAAATTAATAAACTTACAATAAATAGTAAAAATGTTGTCCATATTTTTAACACACAATTTGATTCTTTTCAAAATTGTTTTTACCTTTCTTAAAATTTAGGAGACCAGTTGTTAGAACCACCTCTATTTATCCACTGTTCGGGACCTTTGCAATTTAAATATTAATATTTTAATCCTATATTTAGCCACTGCTAATTTATAGTTTAAAATAGCTATCAGATGTATAGGTAAAAAAAATAGTACAAGCGAAACACAGAAATAACTCAAACACAATAAGTCATATGCGGTAATATTAGATAATTATATAAAAGCGTTACTGACCAAGCAGAAAGATATTTTGCACACCTATATAAAAAATTTATCTTAAAAGATATTATTTTAACAATGTAATTAACATGTTCCTTTAAATACAGTATATTATCAACAGTGAGTCCTAAATATTTAATTTTTTTACTACTTCAATATTATTACTTTCAATGAAGGTTTGCATAATAATAAATTAAAACAACAATTCTCATTAATACTTTTCAATAAAGCATTTATTGTAATAATTATTTCGTCTAGGTTATCCGCTGAGTAATAGATTAGGATCTACAAACAAATGCCATGATTAAGTATTTAATAAGTTGATTTTACTTTTGTAGACCTAATGATGACTGTTTGCCGAAACTAGTCATCAAATTTTATAAGTTCAATCAGATTAAATCAATTTTGTAGTAACGATTTTGTATTTGATTGTCTTTTCAAGTATTTAATACATAAAAAATATCATCAGCATATAATAAAAATAATAGTGTCCTCAATACGATTCCCTGTGGTACACCGAAATCATTTTGAGCTGAATTAAAAAAAATATTGTGAAATCTTAACTTTCTATTTTCTAAGTTATTCTGCAATCAACATAGAACATCATATGGTCTTATAATGTGAGAAAGATGTGCTAGATCACCATCTGGCTGCAGCTACATTTATTTCCTGAATATTCAAAGAATATTTTGAGGATTATTCCAAAAATCTCGTCTTAAGTCTTAAAATTTTTCTTCCATTTAAACGGTCATCTCATTAATTCGCCATATAGGTACATTTAAAATCCATCAGTTTTGTCGATCTGTCATTCTAAATTCGTTTTTGTTTTCGGTGTTATAACAGTGAAAGTCATATTTATTCACTAATTATTTATTATAGAATGTACATCCGTTTCTAAATAGTTAAAAAAAATTCATTTCTCCAGTTTTCTTAGAAACCACAAAATTCTAACTTATGCTCAAAATCGGTCACATTCAATTTTGGTGCACTCGAATATGGTATGTTTGCTATAGATAATTTTTTGAATCCTTCTTACAATAATTTGGCTTATATCTATTTCCTTGGCAATAAATCTTGTGCTCGTGTTTGGATTTTCAATAACAGATTAAAGAACTTTGAATTTTGTTATCTGGTTTTTAGTTGTGGGACTTAATAACTTTTTCGTTTTCTAAGTGACACTACTCCTTTCACGAAATCTTGTCAATAGTCTTTCAAATCCTTTTTTGGATGATCTTTTAAGGGAAACCTGTCAGCATAGACACTTGATGCTAATAAACAATTTAGAGGACATTCCCTAAGTATGAAAATCATATTTAATGGGTTTTCAAATGAATATTTTCCCATTATAATAAGATAATGACAAAAAAATATCATGTAAATTCTATATCATAGCTTACTTAATAAATTATGTGCAATGAAATATAAAAATCTCCTAATGATGTTAACATAGTGAAACGTGCATAGAGTAAAGTATTATGATTTGGTCTTTCAATGGTTCAAGAACCTAGCACCCAAGACATTCACTTAAAATTTTAATCATTTCAAAACAAAGGATAATAATATGTAGATAAATATTCAAGCAATCAATTGTAATTAATTTTTTAATATCTTTGGTGGGTTTCCTACTAAGTTCTCAAAATTAAAGGATAATAATATGTAGATAAATATTCAAGCAATCAATTGTAATTAATTTTTTAATATCTTTGGTGGGTTTCCTACTAAGTTCTGTCTCATTGAGCTTGACCTGCCCTGTATATATAGATACTACTACCTTTTTCTCCTTCTGATAAAAAGCTTGTTACTATAGATAGTTTTTCACTTGTTGTATATTTATTCAAAATATTAGTTCTTCTAGCAGTCCAAGGTTCCATTTGATTAAATATATTATTATCCGCCTCCTTTACTTTATTCTTAGATTGAGAAACATCATGGGTGCCCTAAATAATTTATTACCTTTATATAAATACCTAATACATTTTAATTGAGTAAATTGACATTATTTAATATTTTCTCTTACTATTTCTGCAGCCATCTTTGACAATGGATCCATTTCTTGTAATGCAAACTCAGACAAAGGATCCAATTCTTTCAAGGCTTTAGTCAAAGGTTCCAAAAGAGATACAGGAGTCGATAATGTAGTAGCCGATCCTGTAGTTGTGCCTGAACCTAATATTTTCATTGGAATTCTTTCTGCGAACTTAAATATGAATGGTTTATTAGAATTTTGGCCTTTCTAAATCTTAAAATTACTTACTATACTCTTCAAAGGATGGTCGTTAACAGGCGTTTGATTCAGTCTATTGACTCTTAAATTAGTGTTTGTTAAAGTTTTCCTAAAATAAAATAAGATAATAAAATAATGATTAAAAAATATTTTAAAATTTACCACTCCACACTGTTTTCAGCCATTTTAATATGTTTATTCTATTGAAATATTTACAATAATTAGGTTTTATATTATCAGCCGCACGGTAGATATTTCATTCAATTTTATCAGGAATATTTCATTAGGAGAACTTTCTCAATATTTTAGCGGTTCCAAAATATATAAAAGTAAATAATGAAACTAACCTAATATTGTTTCTTCTTTCTTAAAACAATTTTTGATAACTAACCTCAACCAAGTGTTGACAAAAAGTTTGAATTAATAAATTTTCACTTTACAAAAAATGTATAGTTATGGATAATATATTGTATTTTCTTATATTAATTAGTGCAATATTATTCTTTCAAGGATTTTTTCCAGTGACCAGACCAAATCTAAATATTATCAATGACCCTCCAAATAAAATACAGGATATATTTTTCGATAAAGAGAACCTTTATACAACAAATATAACACGGACAATCTTTATCATAATTGATGCATTGCGTTTGGACTTTGTTAATGTAGATTATATGCCTTTAACTTCAAAATTGATTAGCAAGAATGGTTGTTTTAACAAAATTAAAGTAGAAATCCCTACAGTGACTCTACCTCGTATTAAAGCTTTAACAGCTGGAAACGTACCTCAATTCATAGATCTCGTTTTAAATTTAGCAAATACAGAAGTGTTGAGTGATAGTATTATTCATTCAGCTTTTAAAAAAGACAAGAAAATTGTTTTTTATGGGGATGATACATGGCTGAAACTATTTCCTAATAAATTTTTTAGATATGAAGGCACCAACTCGTTTTTCGTCAGGGATTTCACAGAAGTAGATAATAACGTAACAAGGAATGTTAAAGTCGAGCTCCAAAATAAAGACTGGGACATGATGATTCTCCATTACTTAGGTAATATAACATTTACTTCTTATTCTTAATCTGTGTTATTTTTCCAATGAGGATCATCCGTATATTAAGATAAAGTAAAAAAAACTATTAGAATTTATTATAGATCCTTCAGGTTTACAAATGCCAATACAAAGTATTTGTTTTTTTTTAAACAGGCATTGTAATTTTGTTACCTTTAAAAACAGACAAAAACATTTTGGTAAGTGAAAATATTTTTTTTAAAATACGTTGCAATTTTCAAAAGAGATTTACATAAAAGCTAATTCAAATTATATAAAATTGTTTAAATATTTTTAAAGAAAAAGGCAATATTTTATAGGAAGGAAAAACGAAAATAGGTCAATTTGGTTTTATTCTGACATTGATTTATCTAGAGTTATATAACTGACAGAAGTTAGGGGCGTCCATTTTGTGTTTTTTACCTTTATGTCTATCCCAGCAGGAGTATTCATATTGATAAATCTAACTTTTAAGGCATTGGTCTGACCAAAATAAATTTTGTCATAATTTTTGCAATTGATTTTGTATATTAACAAAAGACTTTTGATTTCTAGCTCAAAAATTTAGTTTTTTCTAAGATACTGAGAGTCAACATGAACAAAACCATAAATTATTTATTATATTGTAGGTTTAGATCATATTGGCCATGTCTACGGACCCTTTTCGCCATTAATACCCACTAAACTTAAGGAAATGGATGAAATAATAGACCTTTTGTATACCACAATTTATTTAAATAATAAAAATACTCTTTTAATTGTCACTGGAGACCATGGAATGAGAGACAGTGGTGGACATGGAGGATCAACCTATTCGGAAACAAATGTTCCTCTTTTAATAATGGGTAGAAACTGTAAAAATGATTCTTTCCTGCAGACTGATATACCAGTAAATTTAGCAGTGCTACTGGGGTTAGACATACCTTCATTATCAATTGGAAGAGTGCAAAAAAATATGATACAGTTTACAAGAGAAAACTATCTTTATAGTTTGTACTACAATGCCCTTATATTGAATCAAAAACATTCTTGTTGCAAACAATTATTTTTTGAAGCAAATACTAATTATATTAATTACCTTCAAAGTTTAAGTGTAAGTGCTGGTGATAAAGCTATAAAATTATATGAGAATCTTTTAGAAACAATTAGCAATAATTTAGCTAAAGGTTCCGTTAATCAAAATGTAAATTTTCTTTTAATTGCTTTTACTACTATGATAAATTGTTTAATCATGCTATTTCTGAGACTTGTAAATCCATATCAAACTAAATCTGTGCTTTTTATATATGGGATGGTTATTTTTGTTGCTGTTCAGTATGTAATTAAAGAAAGTATGCTAGTTTCACTCATGTGTGCATTATTAAGTTTACTCTTTTTGAACAACGCATATTCATTAATTTTATCACTAAAATTATCACATTTTCCAAGCATTTTGCATTTTTTTATATTTTGTTTTCTCATACACCCAGTAACATTTTTTTCTTCCAGTTATGTAGAAGAAGAGCATCAGTTTTGGTATTTTTTAAATATTGTATTTTTATTTATACAGTCTATTAACTTCTTCAAAGTCAAAAAGTTCAGAGATGTATTCATATGTGTTGCATTTTTGACAATTTTCAGGTTTTTAAGAACAATGAATTCTACAGGTGACAAATGGTCAAGTTATCCTGACTTATCGGATTGGTTTTTGAGAAATGAAAATTCTTTGTGGTACCAAATACTTTTTATAGCAGGCCTAATTCTAGTCTTTCTAACTCAATATTTTTTCATCGGTTTTAAAATTGTATCTGGTATTTTAAACGTTTTAATTTTAATTTTAATTTTTATGTTTAAACAACAAGAGACTAACGTTCTGTTAGGAAGACTAATTTGGATGTGTATCTTTATAAATTATATTTTATCATACAAATATTCAAAGATATCGACTTGGATTCTAGTTCTTTCCTTACTTCTGAAACCATACAATATCATTTTAATACCTTATTGTGTAGTATCTGGTCTTTATTTTTTTAAATATTATAAAAGAACTGAACTTGTTGTTTTATATTGTTCTCTTTTAGGTAATATGTTATATTTTGCTCAGGGTCATAGTAACAATTTAGCTAGTGTGGATATATCTGTTGGATACATAGGCTTAAGTTCCTATCAACCAGTATTAGTTACTGTACAAATATTATGTCATACACAAGCATTTCCAGTCCTGTGTCATTTATTAATTTTTTATAATAAGGAAACGGAAAAATCCAAAATTTGGAAAATATTATTTTGTAACAAATTGTACATTTTTTTTATTACTTCTGGAATAACTTTCATTTTTAGACATCATTTATTTATATGGTCTGTTTTTGCTCCTAAATTATTCATTGAATTTGTAAATATCTTATTTTTGTTCATAGAATACTTTATTTATAATGTTAACAATATTTTTTCTGCAAAATGTATGTTATTAAAAGATCAGTGGTTCAAAAAGAAAATAAATTTTATTTAACAAAAGTTAGTGTTTATTTTATCATTTGTATTTACAAAACCCTTTAATCTTCTGGCTTATCAGGAGGTGGGCCACAGGGCTGCAGCATTTTTTCCATAAGATTAAACTTTACTCTAGCTTTAGCTTCGTTCTCGCAAATTGCAATATAGTTGATCAAATCAGGATGGCCCAAATAACTAGAAAAACTATCTCTATGTTGATTAACTAACCATTCGTATTTCGTTGTGTCGGCGTGCCCTGTACCAATGTATTTTGACTGTAGATGTTCTAATTGACTGTGGATATTATAACGATCACCCATTATTTTAAAAATTGAAGTAAATATATCTACTAAACAATAAACATTACTAATGTTTCGTTTCTGCTCTGCTAATGTTGTTCCTAGTCGAATTTAGGCGAAGTATCATTTGCCTTGGTTGAAACTAACAAATGTCACTGTAGGCTGTAAACTAAAATGCTGAAGCCAATAGCCCTGCTAACTGAGGCCTTCAAATCGTAAATAAAGAAGAAAAATTACAATTTTTAAATATTTTTTATGTATTTTGTTTCAAATAAATAGAAAAAAAAATTTGTTTTAAATAAATAAATCGAAATTTTTTGGTAACATTTGAGAATTACATTTTTTGGCGATAATGGTCAAAGAGTAAAGTCACAAAATATGATCTAATACTCTGTGGTAAAGTAATGGTAGTTCGCATAAATTCGACTATGAATTTAACAAGTGTGAATTTTAGCAAACTTCGATGCTAGTACCAGTTGTCGTTACAAATTTTAGGTAATTAACCAAGTAAGTTAAACGAAAAGTTTGGGAACAGGTGACAACAGTTGAGTAACTGACATTTACAGACATTTGGCGCCAGGAAAATGAAAATCGGAGGCAATACTATTTTTCACTAGTTATTATCAACTTTAATTCTAATCATTATAAACGATGGAAGCATAATATAATTCTTTGAGCTATATCTTTATTTTAGAAACGACTTAATTTAAAAAAATAGGTATGTGTACAAATATTTTATTTGCCTGATTAGAAATTATTTTTTTATTTTATACTTATTTGTCAGACTTTTTATTATGAATATTTAATATATATTGTTGGCCTAAATTTACTTTAAAGATACTTTTAATTGAATTACAGTGCAAAATGCATCTTGCGACAATTCCAGAGGAATCTTCACACTTTAATAACTCTTTACCAGCTCTTAACAGGAGGAGATCCTTATTTCCAACTGAAGTCGGAGACTCTGATTCGGACTCGGATTTAGGTCACATAAGTCCATTAAATTTTGATTCTAATTTTGAGAAGGATACCTTTGGAACATTAGGTTTAAAACAGAGCCAAAAACCTACTAAAACTGTTGGCGATTATGACATAATAGGAGTAGTTGAAAATTGGAAACAAATAGAATGTACCCCACAAGGGAAGCATTCTCAAGTGGAAACTATGTCACCTCTTTATCTTAGCCCATACTATAGCAAACGGGAAATGACCACAGTTGTAACTCCTAAATCATCACCATTTTTTAAACTTAAAACTCCACATGATGCCCCCAATACTAATTCCAAACTACCTAAACTTACACGTAAATCTCTTTTAGATTACGAGGTTTCTTCAAATTCAAGTAAAAGAAAACTAAGTCCTGATAATTCTCCTGACCAAAGTAAACATATTAAAATAGATCCGAAATCTTGTCGTGTTCGAACCACCCTATTTCCTGAAGTAGATTTTGCTTTTTCTACTAAGAGTTTTTATCCAAAGTCTGAGGACATTATGAGTAAAATTAAAAATAAAAGTGATTCATTGCCTAAGTCTTCAGTTTTGTTTAGTGCCAACCGTAAAGGTAAACTTCGTAAGAAAATTGGCCAAATAAATGCAGGTGTAAGACATAAAATACGTAAGCCAAAGCCAAAAACTATTAACAAAAGATCTTTGGTAAAGGATGCTTTAAATTCAATGGGAAATGTTGCAATTACTGAATATATAATGGATCTCAAAGAGCTAAAATCTAGTGATAAGCAACCTAAGTTAATTGCTACTACTAAAGAAAATACAGAAACAACACAGACAGTAGTACAGTCTACTGAAATTTGTAATGCCAATAAAGAAAATCTAGAGCCGCCTCAAAAACTCATACAGCCTGCATTAATACCTGAAAAGAAAATTGAGCCTAAAAAGCGTCCACTAAGCCCCGAATCAGAACCAAACACAAACAAGAGATTTTTCAAATCTTCAAGATCAAAAGGTGTAGTAAAAATGAACAAAAATATACAGCTTGAAATTAATCATGGTAAAATAAGTCTTGTAGGAGAAGACAAAAATAAGTCTAAGAACAATTTTGATATGAGTGATCTCAACTTTGACGACTCAGATTCATCTAACACCAATATTGATGATATACTTTCATGTCTTGAAAATGAGAAAGAATCTATCCCTAAAGAAAACAAGATAACTCTTCAAGCCACAAACTCGGTCCTTGCATCAGATAATTCTATTTTGCTACATCAGCCAGCATGTGCAGCTGACCTAATCCTATCTCCAATTTCACAAATGTGTGATGTTACTTCTGGATTAGCTCTGAACACACCAAAAAAAGTTAGAAATTTGATTCCAATTTTAGCAGAAATGGATAATCAGGAAAATGCAACTGATGATGAAAAACAGAGAAAATTGTTTCCAGTTTTTTACTCCAAAGGAAGCCATATGCCTGCAAAGAAAGAAAAGATTCCAATGGATGCAGATAAGAAGTTTAAAAAATTGTCAGCAGATCAAATGCTTCTTGATGCTGGCCAGAAAAAGTTTGGAATAACGCAGTGCCATGAGTGTGAGTTTGTATATCATGAGGGAGATCCTGGAGATGAAATATCGCATCTCAACTACCACACTGGCAGACACATTTTAAGATTTTCAGTAAGTCACTACTTAAATATAAATTAAATATAATAACCTACTCATTTTTTAAGATATTGTAGCTATTTTTAGGAACTTACTAGATCCTTTTATCAGTTTATCGGTTGTGAATAAATATTAGATTTTCTGTTGTTAGCAATTCAGCATTCTTTGTGATGCTGTTTTCTATTTCCTTAATATGGATCTATGCAATTTTTTTGTTTATGCCTTACATAATCCTCACTAGGCTCTCCTTTATAATATTTTGGTAATTAATTATGAATCTTGTATCATCATTATTTTTTCCTTGGAATTCCTTGATCATTCTAATACTTTTTTAATAGTTTTATATTTTTTGTATTATTTTCACCCCAATCCTTTTTTATTGCCTTTTTTTATTTTTGATATTAATGTTTTCTTTTGTTCTTTCTACTTTTTCCCCTGTGATTTAACAATTACTTATACTGATTGGTTAGCAATTGCTCTTATGATTTTTTTTACTTGGTTACGTTATTCACAGTTACGAAAAATAAGGCGATACTTGCTTCCCTTATTTCAATTCTCTTGATTTTTTATTTTTCTGTAATATTCTTATTCAGCAATATTTTACTGAATTTTTATTAATGATATAAGTTTCTTTGGAGATTTTGTTTTATATTTTAAATTCCTTTTTAAATTATTTTTGGTTTTCAATAAATCAAATATTGATAGCTATATCTTTACTGTTGATTTTTTTATCTGTAGCTTAGTTGGTACCTCTTTATTTTTTGTCAGTCTGTCTCTTAGAATAGTAAACCAGTTCAAAAGCGATCTGTAGTTGTTAACTTTACATAAGTGAGAGTGTTTAAATAAGCAATATCTGCATTGGGCACTCATAAAAATATCTATTGGTTAAGAATTGTAAACGGGTATTGCGATTCTTTAAATAAATTTATGTCACCGGTTTGATTTCCAATTATCAACAAATAAAAAATATTTATATATCGTATTTTGTTATTTGGTCAAAATAGATTAAATTTTGGGAATGGATATGGTTCTATATGTACTTATTAGCAATTCACAGATAAATATTCTTTATCAGTTCTGCTTTTATTTATGACTTCCTACTATCTTTTAGGATATCCCTAGAGTCCCATTTTGTTTAGGAAATACAATGGCACTATTTATTTTATTTGCATGTTTTCCCTCTTTTTGTTCCCTTTTTAGAGCCTAGGTCATTCCATATTAATTCAACACAGAAAAAGACCATTTTCATTCATACCATCTCAAATTTTCTTGAAATTTAGGACATAGTTTACTACTGGTATAGCCTTGGAAAAATATGAAATTTGACCTGTACATTGTTTTAAATCACAGGAAAAAATATAAATTCGGAATGACTGGCTTTATTGTTAAAAAAACTGAAGTCTTAAGCTCCATTTTCATTAATACAACTCTGTATTGATTTTAAATAATACAATGCTAATATTGACATTTTAATGAAAATAAACATGAACACTGATGTGAATAAAGATTCCAATAATGAGTCCAAAGTAAAACTTACTATTAAGTAATAAGATCTGTTTATTATTTTAAGTTTGAAAATACTTTATTTGTTTAACACACATCACCCTCAAGTAAAACTTAAGTTCTTTCAGTGGGAACCACAGGATTCACTTTCATTAGAACATCCATTACAGAGTCCCAGCTCCTAGCTGTATGAAGGAAAGTAAAGTTTGGTTCAAGTTTTTCATTTTTCAGTAAAACATACTGACCTACCAGTTTATTTACCAGAGAACAGTAATGTATTCTAATATGTCTGCTAATTTAAGTTTATTAGGAGATTTTGACATGTCCTTTTCACAAGATTCTGAATCCATGGAAAATTTGTTCATCAATATTTTTGATGCTCATTGCCATGTACTGTGGCAAAAAGTGCCATTCTCCTTCCCCTTTAAAATTTTTCTTTACGAAAGTAGAGTTTTAAGATTTTTTTTTTGTTTTTGTATTGGGCAGTTCCTTTAGAAAAAATAGAAGAAAATCTTTTTGGGAAGTTTTTTTTTGACTGTTCGAAATATTATGTTTTTTTGAAAAGCATACATAACATCCGCTCTAGAGAAACTTTTATGATCAAAAAACAAATCTGTATGTCAATGTTCTTCAGAATGTTTAAAAAGTTTTAGAATATCGTGGAATTTTAAGATAAATATATTTTATCTTTTACATTTATAATTATTAATTTATTTTAGTTTTATAAAAATTATTATTTTATGAAAAATATTTCCCTCTCCTATTTTTTTTAAGAAGATATATTTTGCCCTGTGAGTTACAATAATATTTTGGACTTATTAAACTTTATTTACACATGGTGTTCATGTTTAATTCCATAAGAATGTCAATTTTAGCTTTGCTGTAATAATAGGAATACGGAGTTGAATTAATGGATTTTTTTTAATGGAACAATAATAACTATTTATAGAATTAATATGAAAATGTTAAAATGCGTACTTTTCGGAAAAATTAAAATTAAAATTTTATTTATATTTTGAGAAATTTTTCTCATCTTACCCTATATATAGTGTTGCTTATCATAGAAGGGGTAGTAAAAATGATGAAATGGTAGCTATCTCAAGTCTCTATGTTAATTATGAAAGCTATCCTATTAGATTTCATCATAGCCTAAGTTGTGATTTATACTGCTTATTTGCTTATTTTTTAGGGTTGGAGAAATGAAAGAGTAGTTGCCGATTTGCAAAATGATGGTAGAATCATCCAAATTGTATCAGGCGACTCTAAAATATGGTGGAGAAAAGCCCAAGAAATGATGGATATAACGAATAGAGAATTAGGGCTATTTGATATAGAATTTTCCCTAGATAATTGCCAAGTAAGTTACAAGTCTAATAATACTGCAAGTGGCAATATTTTATGAATTTGATGCAAGTGGGATTAGCAACCTTGAAGTAATTTTCAAAACGATGACCTTATAGATCATAATTCTTGGTTTACTTAATAAATTTGACTATGATTTGTTTAAACAGACGTCTTATTGTTTGTTTTTTGTTAATGAATATTGTAGTCTTTAAGAAATCAAGATTTTCCAAAAAACCAATAGTACTAGTAAATAACTCCAAAACTTCTTATTCAACAATTATCATTTTTAGGTGTTCTTTTATATAAAGAAGAAGACAATAGTAGGTTGCCTCGTGGCTACTCCCAAATCTGAGGGTCACATGTTGATTGACTCAACTGATGATCACATGGACATGTGTTCTCAGAAAGTATACCCCATTAAATGTGGAGTAGCCCGAATTTGGGTATCAGCAAACAACAGAAGACGAGGCATTGCGTCCCAAATGATGAATGCGTTGAAGAGAAATTTCGTCAAGGGTTCCATTCTCTCTAATGCTGATTTAGCTTTTACTTCACCCAGTGATTTGGGCAAGGAGTTTGGCAAGACTTATTTTAAGACAAATAATTTTTTCGTATATTTTGTTTAATTTTTTGACAACAATGTTAGTTTTAGAGATTTCTTATTTTGAGTGATTTTGTCAAAAAAGTGTTTAGTAATTATTACCAAATCGAATTTTACCTTAGTTAAGGTTTAATTTATATTACAAGATCACTTTGTACTGGGATTAATCTTTCTCAAGAGCACTTTACATTGTATAGTTTGTTCATACATTTCCCCGGTAGTGGATATCAATAATTTCTTGAAGTTTTCTTGTCAGAAAAGTTCTATTTTTCTTGTAGTAGCACCAATATGCATTAATCTTGAATACAGTGAAGTAATGTCTTAGGTTTGTTTTGAAATAACGGTTTACTATTTATGAATGTATTTAGTTTGTATAAGAACGTAATATATTGTTTTAATTCGTTAAAAAATACATTATTCAATGGATTACACAGATTGAATACATCCAAACCTAAATTTTCTTTTATGATAAGTAGGCATGTTCAGTGGTTAGTTAGATATATTTTCGAAACTAATGACGGGATTATGAGTTGTTTAACTGTCACTACAAAACTTTACAAAAACTGTATAATAGAACAGTGCAATTTTTATTTCAAAGAATACTGAGAATATGTCACAATTTGAGAATTTTTTTATTTCACATGTATAATTTAATAAATGAATAATTCACAAATGTGAAGTTTGTAAGTTAGCCAGTATTATTTATATATTTTTTCATGTACAATATTTTACGCTGGAAGTTATTGTAGAAAAGATTTATATTTTTTAATAAGTACATGCCAAACAAATATTAATATATATACCTATTATATCGTAAATTTTTGTACAAGTTGGATGACATTTTTTAACTTGTTTTTTTCTTTTGATATCTGAAATAAAGTAATTGATTTTAACTTTCTATTTGTTATAACCAGTTTTCTATTTTTTGTTTAGCTGAATACTTTTATAAATAAAATGAAGCCAAAAAAATGTAGTTGGATTAAACTAATTGACAACGCCATCTCTACCATATCACACGTATCTCATTGTTGTTTAATACCTTTAACACTTCCACCATGTCACATGTCATGAGCCCTCTCCTGTGTAAAGGCGCGGTTTCACTAATTGAATAAGAAAATCCACTAACAAATTTTTTTTATTCTACTAACAAAAAGGCCAAACAAGACAATTAGGCATTAGACTGGATACCGGGTAATGCCGCTTACACCCTCAGTACGGTCGAAGACCACCCCAGCTCACCCCTCTTGCCCATGGTCTGAAACCGCTTGTCTTCCCGTCCATGTGATCGTTCCTTTGTAAATTAAATATTGTTTGGGGGTACTTGAATAATAACCTCGCGTAGATAATGCTCTTTTAAGAATGTAAATAATTATTTACTATACGAAACGATTATTAAATATAAATAAGACTATGAACTATTGAATGAGTTAATTTAGAAAACTATATCTATTGCCTTTTCATATGTGACGATATCAATTGTAAAAGATAGATATTTATATCTGAATTCTTTTAAACAAACTAGCTAAAAATTGGCAGGATTATAAATAAAAAAATACAATTGAAAAAATACATTTTATTCTACAAATTATAACATATCAACGAATTTTATCAAAAAAGGAATCTTAATGCTTAACACCGGGAAATTATACCCAGCGACTAAGAAGAACAAACTAAAACCAAAAAGAATTTTAACATCAATAAACATTTTCTGATAAAAATTTGGCTATTTTTAAATAGGGAAGTGCCTGTATCTCATAAACGGAAAAAATTATAATTGATTAAATGGGACAAAAAGTTGCATATTTAGGAAACAAATAAAATTACATATTGAAATTCAAAATATTTCGATCATCCCTGAAAATATCCGAAAAAAGCATGGATTTTATTTTTTCAAAATCAAAAGTTTTTGCTAGCCAAATGAAAGACCGGTTAAAATAAAACAAAATTTTATTTCGTTTTTTTTTCTTAACTTCAATAGTAAAGACGCTAGTACTCCAATTAAATATAATTAGTGATTTTGAATTTTGACAGTGGCCTATTATTCTAGTTATGAACAAGTGATATAAAATTTTCTCTTCTATTTTTTGCGATAATTCGATACCTACCTCGAATTTTTGAATGCATAGAAAAATCAACGACATAATGAAGAACAGAATTAATATTAAATTTTTGGTATTACGGCAAGAGATTAGTTTCTTTAACAATAAGGAATATTTTTTGGATATTTCCGGTAGCATTCCGAATATTTTGAATTTCAGCAGGTTATACAGATTATATACACAGTGCGTCCACGTATGGGGTTCACAAGAGGATAAAAATAGTTATTAAATGAAAAAAAAATATGTTTTACCCTACCTTTATCCCCAATACCAGAATTTACAAGATATATTCTTTCTTGAAGAGTTAGCATTGTAATAGAATGACCATTTAAAATATTGTTTGTATAATGACATAAATGTCAACTATTAGATTATTGTTCAATATTTGAATAGTGAAAAAGTTCATAGGGTTTCATAGAAAATTTACTATAAAAGGAAGTAGATAGGGTAAAAATAAAAATTTGAACCTCAACAGTGCACATACTGTATATTCTAATTTTTACCATTAAAGAGCAATATTTATTGCCGCTTTTAAAATATGTATGCCCATATAATATATTTTTTTAATATATTATTCTTCACACTATTGATTAAATTAACAATTTTGTGAAAAATTATTCTTGATTAACTAAAAAAAAAGTACAAAATATTATTTGTAATAGATAAATACGTTAGAACTTACTGAATCCATGCACCATAATCCTTTACTTCTTAACTTATTCAATTTTGAAAAATTAATATTGTCCTTCAGAAGATCCTAAAATAGATGTAATTGAAATTAACTAAATTATAACTGGGTAGTTGTGTAACCATAAAGTTATTTCTGTTTATTTGTAAAAACCAAATATGTCTGTTATAATAATTGTTTTCGGCAAGTTACATTATATTATTGGTAAGTGTTTGTTTAATGAGTTAAAAATAATAACGAATACTTATCATCTAATATATACCAAATCTAAATGTTGGTTTTGTATTGTATCCTGTCATATACAAAAGATAAAGGAGGAGAAAAAACTGGTTTCCTTTTAATGGAGATGCGTTGTCATGACTATATCATTTTTAACTATCTTTAAAATATTTGATATTTCTATCAATATTATTTAGGTTGTTAATAAAATAAAAATGATGTTAGATAAACTGTTTCTTTCATCCATTTATTTAAAAAAATGCAGGGTGATTCATAACCATTGGGACATAGTCTAAGGGTAGGTAATTTGGACCAAAATATGGCGATAAGACCAAATATACCTTAATAAAATATTGCCGCGGAATAAGATATAGGGCGTTAAAGTTTTTTTTTCGTTTTTTTCTGATAATGACTGAACTGTTCAATTGCGTTTTTCTCGAAAATGTGTGAAATTATCGTGTTTAAACCAAAGTACCAATATTACGTAGAAAAGATGTTTACATCATATTTTCTAATCAAAATCACTAAAAAGTTTTGTCAAAAAAAGCTACCACTTAATTTCATCATCAGGAATCATTCACGTGGCGTTCAAAATCAGTTTTAAATTATAAAATAAATCACCCTGTATTTCAGTTAGGAGGAATATTTTCTTATGTGTTTTAGATTAATTAAATCGTCATATTTTTGGGTGAGAATTTTCTATTATAAGATTTTGTAAATTAAAAATAAAATATGTAAGAAACTATATAAAATTATTTAAAATTATTATGCCCTTTATTATCATAATAATGTCTTACCATTTTGACTTTTGCTCTTTGATCTTCTGTCATGTATCCCAAAAGAATAACAATATATTCATTTTTATTGACATTAATGAGGATATCAACAATTTTTTCAAAATTGAGCGAAAACGCTACTGGACAAGACTAAAACAATAAGATATATAAATTATAGTTTAATCAGCCAGTTTATTGTTTTGTTATTGGTAAAAAACTTACTTGAATCATCAAAAAATCATTACTCAGCGCTTCTTCCAAATCTTTTTCGTGTATGTGTGTGAGTTGTTGAAAGCGTTTGTTTATCATCACTTGCCAAGCTAAGATATAATAAGGTTTATCGCATTTATTTTTAAGATAATCGAGATACAAATTCAACTCGGGAATCTAAAAACATAAATAAAAGGTCATAAATAGTAAAATAATGCTATTACGTTTCAATCTTACCATTTCAAGCTTAATGGAAGTGTTTATAATATACTCCCAGTATCTATCTTCATCTATATCATAAATGACACATATCATACCCATACATTTAATGGCCAATGGTTTCCCCATACGTGATAGTTTTTTTAGGAATTCCCTCTTATTCACACCATTTAATCTTTCTATATCTAACGAAAATCCCAATTGTTCCAATTCAGCTAACAAAGCTAATCTTTTAACGTGATATCTAGAAGGTAACATTAACTCAGTTATTCATCTTTCAAATTTTTTTTTTGGATTCTCCTGGAGTCCGATAGCACTATAGTAAAATGACTTATTGAACTTTTATTTTTCCAATAATAAACAGTGGTTGTTTGACTACACCTCCTTGTCGGTTAAGAGGGATAGTTAAAACATAGGTCCCGAGGGTTAGGAACATATACAGCATGTTTAGAGAACACGAAGGTTCTCGTTTAAAATGGATTCTCTGTGAACTTCATAGATAAAAATTATTTATCATGAAGGACCTCAGGTGCCGTTCCTCTAGGATAACACTGCGAAATATAGTCATAAACACCTATGTAGTCAATTACTATCTTAATTGGGAAAAGCCTTTGTATTAGAGACAATAAAATTCATATAACAAATATCTTGAAAGAAAAACTAAAATTCATATAACAAATATCTTGAAAGAAAAACAGTCTGTACAATGATCCAGGCGCAAAAATTACTATAAAATAAGAAAACTGGTTTAGTCAAAAATTATTATTGTGACAAATCCACAAATATCCATGTAGCCCAACATAGGAATTCAAAGAACTAGAATACGATAAATTGACCTGTTGAAGATAAGCAACTTATAGCAGAATGTTGATTGGGGTTCAAATTAATTCTATAAAAAATTGCAGATCGTAATTTTTTACTTACAAAAATTCCTTATATGTCAAATTCGTGCTTTGAACTATACTAGCCTCATCTGCAATGGCGCAAAAGCATTTAAGTGCATTGGCTTTGAAAGCGAAACTCCTTGTATATTGGTCTGCATCTGCATCTTCTTCGAGCCCAACTCGTAACAAATAAGTTTCCAAATAGACTTTATCGCCACTGGTGCAGAGATACACTGCCCTTTTCAAGTTATCTTCATCGCCGATTTGACTCATGGAGCTGTTTGATTCGGAAATCATAAAGCTCATGTCAAATTTGAAGTGTGAATCATTTAACAATCCATTTAATAAATTTAATCTTATTTGTTGTATATCCAATTCAAATATTTCTGATAATGCATCTACGGCGCTGTTAATATCTAAAATGTGAAATAAACAATGAAAGAATTTATTTTATAAAATTACTAATTAAGTCAGAATGTTTGACAGTTCTGTTAACACTTAGTTTTAACATAAACAATAAAGCCGTTAAAATTGTTGAAGGTATTTACACGTGATTAAAATATACGTATTGGTTCTTTATAAGGAGCATGTATAAGATTAGATTTCCCAGTTCTTAATTTTATTATCTATGCCTTCCTTAACATCTAACTAGGTGGTGAGTACTTACTTACAGATTCTTTTAACACATTTTACAAATATAGTGTTAGTTTAGGCCGCAATAAATGCCGTGTTCCAAACTTGTATCTCAATAGGGGTAAGAAAGTCATTTGCATATTTATTTTAAAACAATATTTTCACAAAGCGATTTTTATAAAAAAAATTATATTTGTACCTGAATATCCTAAACTTAAGGATTCGGCATCTTTGAGAATCCTTTCATCCATATAAAGTTTTTCTATTAGAGTTTCTGGGTGAGTAACTAATTCTAAATAACTCTCCTTGGCTAAATTGAACATATGTAATACATTACAGACATTAAGCCCATAATACTTATTTTTTATTTTGATAAATGCCGATTCGACTTCAGGATCGTCCACATTTTTCTCTTTATACTGAAGAGCATATTTGAAACATAAACCTGCCGCCTTGACCTTATCAATTCCATTTGGTATGTTTGTCATCAAGTGATAAACGACAGATGTTGCTCTTTCAAAATCTGTGATATGTTGAACGCACTTATCAACTTTTGTTAATATGTCATCGAATTTGGAATAGAAAATCCAATCTTTAGATGAACAATCGCCCAAAATCCCACTAGAAACCTAGAAAAATGTATTTTCATTTAAAAGATTACCAGTTTTACCTGCAATGGCGTCTTCAAATATGTATTTAAATTTAATTAGCCAAGTATTAGACAATAAAATATAATCTTAACAAAACACTAGTATGAATAAAATAGAGCACCGTTTTCAATATAGTATATTAGGTACAGTTAAAAATTAACAAAACCAGTCAGGATCAGTGTTTAATCGACAGTAAACAGATTACAACTCCACAAAACTAATTAGAGACTTTGAGATGCAAAAACCAAGAAGAGATAAAACAAAAAAGATAAGGATAGCATTACTGAATGGCAGGTATCTGTACAGTGATGTTTGTGCGAAAGAACACAACTTGCTAAATTTATCTAAAATTTATTTTATTTAAAACATTAGTCGTTAAATTTGAAAGTGTACCGAATATTAGCTTAAATATATTAAAAGAAGGATGTCGTACTCATCCAAAGCATTCCTATAAAATATATTAAACACTTTTGTTTATTTATATAAATAAAATAGTCATATATCCACAAAAAAAACCCTATTTCAATAAATAATATTAGGAAACTTAAAAATATTCTATTAAATAACAAGTAATCAAAAAATATAAATGCATGTTTTGTTATTGACATATTCATGCCAATAGTCCTTCGCCACCATGTTTATCATTATTAGAAGAGATCCTTTATTGGTTGGTTTCATCAACTCTAAAGAACTGTTATCTTTCCAATCAATTTCAAGAGTATGACTAGAATTTTTGTCTATATATTTTACTTTTTTTAATGGAATCCTAGAATCTCTTTGGGTAGTGACTCTCTACTTCCTTGATATTGTGAGAGCGCTTCACAATATTTCCTGTAAATCTGTGTTAAAATAGGTGCAGTTCTCTCCGTTACAAGACAATGGAAAATTAAATTTCTCAGCTGACATTTGTTAAGCTTGTCTTTAATGATTTTTTTTCTATTAGAGTTTTTTTGGTGTTGAATAAGGCAAAACTTTCTTATCTACCATCATTATGGTTTTGGTTTGGAAAAGGAATAACAACTTCCTCTCTTGTTGCTTCTTCTTTTATAATTTTTCGGTGATTACTGGCCAGTTTGCGGTTTTGGACACTCCAAACTTTATTTTCAACGTTATTATAGAATTCCATTATATTTATAATAACTTAGTTTGACACAAACACTGAAAAAATTACGAAGTCATCGGCATAATGCACACATACACTATGAGCTCCTGTGACCTGTAACTACTTGGACCAATGCGCACCTAAATTTCAAGTCTCTAGGTAGATTTAGCGAGTTGTACTATAAGAGATGCGATAAATGTCATTATTATTAAAATGAAACTTTATCAGTGTTTCTATGAAAATCATCCACCACATAATGTTAATTTTATATAGAAAACTTCATTTTTATTAAGTGTTGCTACTTTATATAATAATATATTACTTTTTTCTTTATAATGGTATAATAAACGTAATATGGTAAAAAATTTAAATTAATAAAATAACCCATTAAACCAACAAATCGTCGACTTAGACGTGAATAGGTCTGAGCCGCACAAAAATTGTTTTGAGAAAATGCGGTTTTAAAATAAATTTGTAGCATTCAGTACTTTAATTAATCGTAATTACTTCTCTTTGACTTGGACGGTTCCAAATTGATTTTTACTTAGATCTGTTCACCATAACAAAATTTGATATTTTCTCGATCGCTCCAACACATAAACCAGATTTTGTATTTTTGTGGCTTAGGCCTATTCACATCTAAAAAGACGAAAAGTTATTGGCGAAATTAGGCCAAGTATATTAACACATCTTTATTGAAAATTCGATATTAAATATCAAAGTGAACTTAGATTAGGCCATTTTGTCATAGGAGACGTCTTTCTGAATAATTCATTAATTCACAAGTCTATTGACTCCTTGATCTTGTAAATTTATCGATAAGTAAGGAAGTTATTAGAAAGTTTATTTTGCCTTATGAAATGTTTGAAATGTACACTAAGTTACGAGTTTGTTCTTGGAAATCAGTTAATAAATAAGGGAGTTAGTATGTAACGTCATTATGAATTTATTATTCAATAAGTTATAATGAGTCACATATTATTTATTAAATTGCGACATGTTGATTATCATTTCGTTCTTGGTAATCTTCTTATAATAAAAAAGTTAGCTTAAAATACCATGTTAAATAACGTGTCAAAGCATGTTGCATTGATATCTTGATAGAAATCAATGAATAAATGTAAGAGGTAGCTTAAAATTAATTGATTTATGATACGTGTCAATCGTTATTTAATTTATATGCCACAAGTTCACGGACATCTAGTTGTAACTAAACTATACATGTCAACATCACTTATTACACGTGTCAAATGTTATCATTAAGGTACAAGTACATTAATATCTCGATCCTGGAAATTAGTCAATAAATAAGGAAATTGGATTGTCATTCTGACAGATAACATTTTAAATGTTTTAAATTTCGACGACGACACCATTACAATTTAGTATAAAATGTTACTCATTAAGTAAACCTAATACAACTTACAACTTGTTTTACAGCATAGCAGCATATGTCATCAATATTTAGACATTTTTTTGTAAGAATCGTTGCAGCAGTGAACCACAATTTATATGAATCAAAATTGACTTCTGGTCTTAGAATACTCCAAATGTCCGAGTTAAATAATGACATAGAAAAAGGGAAACGAAATTCCGAAAGAGGATCCAAAAGTTGGGAATCAGGAAATCTTTTATACCACTCTTCTTTCTCTCTTTGGCTGGGGGCACTACATCGTTGGTAATACTTCAAGAATTGTAACATTTTATAATATCTGGAATAAACTGGTTTGTTGTTGATGCTCAAGTATTTATAAATGATCGAAAATACTTCGTAATGATAGAAATTTACCTAAAAAAAAATAATAAATAGCTGGCTGAGGGAATTCAAATTTATACAGTTTATACAGCGAATCATTACCCGTGAGTCATTAATATCTGTTAATAAAACTATCCTATATATAGGATCGCTTTGTGAAAATCATGAAAAGCAGGCCAACATTAATTACTATTGGCTTTTTAAGCAGAGAAATATGTTGTTCTGCTGAACAACACACACTCAGTATACAGAAAAAGAGATAACTCTAGAAAAAACAGTATTTAATGTATACATACACAATATTCTAATATGAGGTTTTTTCTGTGTCGTTTTAATTGTAAATCTAAATCATGGTTTTTATTATTATTATCATTTTGTTTTGTGTTATTGATTTCAGGTAACTTTTGATGTTTATTATATAAACGATCTTTTTTAAACAAATATGATGTTGACACATTTAATTTTGTGTACATTTTACATTTTTAATTTCAATATAGATATGGTGTTGACTAAACACATCTCAACTTATTTCATATGCATATTATTTATGACTCGTGGATAAAGACCCACTAGAGGTACTGTAATTAATTTACTTCTAGTAATATCTTTTCCATAATTTTTAATACTCCTTGTTTGTCTTTAATGACGTTAAGAATTTTCTGACATTCTTCATTATAAACATACTCGTCACTTTTTATCGACAGCAACTTTTTGCCACTCAAATCTTCCCTTATTTCATATTCAGGCTTATAATTAACCAAAAAACTGAAAATAAATAAAATAAAAATAAACATTTTAAAGAACGTTGCAATGATAGAAATTCTTAAATGTATTACTTTCTCAAATATTCTTTATAATATTCATCAGACGATAAATTATATTCTTCACAGTATTCTGCAATATCTTTCAATCTCACTAGATCCCCAATTATTAATTTTTTTAATCGATTATCATCAGATGATTTGAAAAATTCTTCATAGACTAGTTTAGAGTGAACTGGCTTTAATCTATCCCACCATTTGCATTGTTTGACAGACTTCACCATGACATCTCTCCCCACAGTTTCTTTATGCAAATCAAGCAATTTTATACCTGTAAGAAAATATGTTACATATTATTGTAAACAGAGATGACCTTATAGGATAGTCATTTCAAATGAAGCGTACATTTTATTTTGTGTTTATTCAATGTTTATTTTTGAAGAAGAAAATGGTTATAATAGTTTTGGAACTTTTTCAAATATCTATATTCTATAGTAATTTGAATCTGCAACATTCAAAAAACGTGATACAAGAGGCAATTTAGAAAATAAATTTTGGTTCAGATTTGTGACTTATAATATGTTTATAATTTGTGTTCTCATAATGTGCTGCGATTAAGGGCAAGACGGTTGCTTTTGTTATCAAATAATCCTTTCGTCTTGATTGTTTCATCTTAAGCGGAATGCATGACACACTTGTTAACGCCGAGATATATTTATTAGATATTCAAAATCAATAATCCGAATACAGAGAGATAAATATATATAGCAAAAGCCGCCCTATTTGAGGGCGAGTGTATAAAAGGTATTTAATTTAAAAGTTTTAAAAAGGCGAAGTGCTGTTAAAGTTAGAACATTTTGTATATGTAACAAATCACAATTTCGAGTTACAAGTCAGAACTTGACATTTAAAAAGTATAAATCCGAGTAATAAGTTACATTTTAAGATAGAAGCCGAATTTTTCCATTTAAAAACATTATTTTTATTATATGTATCATCACAAATGATAATAAAGGATTTTACTTACCAACTGTGGATATATCGTTCAGTTTTCTGTAATTGCGTTTATTGGTTTTCAAATAATGAACAAGTAGTTCTAGGTACTTTGGGCCAGAAGCAAGCAGTAAATGATATAAAAATTCTATATCTATATATTCCGTCGATATAACGTCGCTAATGAGATACGGTAGACTTTTGCCAATAAGACGCTCCAAATGTTTTAAAATTTTCTCGTCTTTAGTTGGAGAAAGAATTAGAGAATTTAACAACGTTTTAACCAGTGCGAAAGCTGTGAAATAATGGCCATATCTGAAGAAAGTGTTTATTGTAGATGGAAGATCGTCTAATGATGAGCGAACCTAAAGAGTATTAATTTTTAAATCCACATTCAATTAAGAAATAAAAAGTTTGAAAGAAACTACGTATTATGAACAAAAAAAATGTTTTTAACCTTTACTTTTTATATTGGTAAAAATAATAACTTACCTCTTCCGGATCATCCATATTCAATATAAAAGTATGATATTCCGAATTGAAATCATATTTAGTTACTAAAAAAATTATTAGATCATTTTTTTGCGAAATTGTACTTTAATTTTTTTTTTTTTTACCTTTACTATGGATGTATCCTAAATAACAACTTCGTACTGAACGCAATAGAGTGTTGTTAGGCTCAGTCTCTTTAGAACAGTATATGTTGTTGTACAATTTCTTACGCAAAGTACTTGGTTGTTTCGTTAAAAAGAAACAACTCTGAATCCAATTTAGTAACTAAGACAATAAATAATTAATTAGTTGTAAAAACCATTTCTCCTTTTTAGATAATATTTTAATAGCTCAGGTTTTTCCAGAAGAGGATTGTAACAGTTTTAATCAAATTTAAAAAATGTGAAGATTTTTTTCAGTCTTAAAGCGTTTTTCTTTACACTTTTTTCACAAATTATGTTAAGAAATTGAGGATTTTATTGATAATATGTGACAAATACATATGACATTTTTTCATGATTTAACATGTCAAACTTTAAATACTAGTGCATTAGGTACAATAATGAAATAAAGGTAGATGTGCTACATTTCTCACATAATAAAACTCTTTAAAAGGGTGTCCCCATTAGAAAAAAAAGCCCTTAAAAGAAAACGAACAAGCGTTTACAGGCAAGTAATAAATAAGAAAAAACCAGTTCTTATTTTTAAAGATCGACGGTTATATTTTCCAGATTTGTATAAGTTTTACTTTAGGCACTAATGTTTTAGAATCAAACGTACAGACAGCACCAGAAAAAAAAACACTTACTTCTTGGACCTGTAGAATGTTACAGTCATCCTTCATTAGCGCCTTTGTTATAAGTTTTTCTCCTAACTTTAATCCTTGTAAAAACGTTTCGCTTCCTGACGAATCATCGTCACTTCCTAATATACTGAAAGTAGGAAGTGTTTGGTCTGGAATATTAGAAGACAATGAATTACTCAGTGAGTATTCTTGAACACCCAAATATTTTAAAAGAAGTGTCGTTATAAGATACAAATTTTTGGCGCTTGATTCGTTTTCCATCAAGTATTCGCCTGTATTTATGAGTATTTCATAATTTTTTACGTTATCACATAATTGCAGTAACACTTCGTCTCTTTCTTTTG
Organism: Hermaeophaga mercurialis; assembly: GCA_951812935.1. NCBI lineage: Eukaryota > Metazoa > Arthropoda > Insecta > Coleoptera > Chrysomelidae > Hermaeophaga > Hermaeophaga mercurialis. Next base: position 15,955,653 of record OX638360.1, read on the forward strand.
ATAGAAAGAAAGCAAGCTGCTCAGATTGTTTGAGGACTTCTTCAAAACCCAATGAAACTAAAACCAAAACATAAAATTACTCTTAAAGGTCTAAATAAAGGCAAAAATAAAAAGGGCCACCCTAAAGTCAAATAATAGTGAGATGCGGCCAAAATAAAGATTAAATTAAAACCAAATTACTTCATTCTGGTAAAAGCAAAAAAGGACTGAAAATAAGTGAGGTTTAAAAACCGATTGAAGATCAAATATATAGAAAGTTTTCCTTAACAGCTATCTAAAAGAAAATTTTAAGTCGTAGGTAGGTACATCAACCGATACTAAACTTGGAAAAATATGTACAGATTATTGTCCTAAATATAATAAAAGATAATAAATAGTATATTCCTCCTAGAACTTCTCAGGCGTGAGGATCCCATAATTAGTTTGGAGATATAATAAAAGAGAACAGTATATTCCCCCTAGAACTTCTCAGGCGTGAGGATCCCACAAAGCCTGGACTTTCTTCTCCCAGTTTTAATAAGACTTTTTCAGGCCAGCTGGGTTAGTTGTCGTGGATGCATGGAGAAAGGCTCATGTTCTCTTTATCCCGAAAGTAGGGAAGAATGATTATATCTTGGCCAAATTCTACAAGGCAATAATTAGTAATAGGGACAAGTTAGTTCGTCAGCATAATCAGCGGGCACATATAAGTGACCTACAAGTCTATTAAAATGTGGTGTGAGGAAATTCACCTATCCATCAACCCGAAGAAGACGTTTATTGTATTCTTTACAAAGTTAGTTGCTTATTCTTCTTAATTGTGTTTGAATTAATAAATTCAGGTTAAAAAAATTCGAACCAATAAATTGTTCTTGTTTATTTATTTTTCAATATATTAATATTTACTTTATGGTAGAGAATAGTTTAGATTAATATGAGGACTATTAAAAGAAAACTTACTTTCGTTATTTTTTGTGATGTATCCCGAAAAAAAATAAATGAGTTGTTATCAAAAAAATTGATGGACAAGACGACTTGATGTTCGGTATGCTTGGTTCATTTGAAAAATTGCCCTTATCTTCTGCGGATGCTGCTCTGGTACAGGATGTTCGGAGTCAACGCTATGTGGCGGATGTTATAAATATTATTCGTTAATGAGTCCAAAGAGCTACGCAACAAGTTAACTAAATAGGCACCTATGTAAGGAGACTAGGGAATGGTCTAAGAAGAGCGACAATTCAACAAGATAATCAATTTTTGGTACCTGCCATTTTGCGTGATACATGTTTAACTTCAGTCAAAACAGTAAATCACTTACACAAAGTAAGGAATTTTCGTTATTCAATATATCCCATAATATATACTTGCACCCCTATAACTCCCCATATTATGTTTATTATAACAACTAAAATATCTCTTAAAAACAATGCAAACTTACCGAAATCTACATTACTGGCGACGATTTCAATCAGTTTTTTGTAATTCTGTTCGATATCAAGAGGTGTAAAATTTGTTTCAAATTTCTGGTTGAATTCGTATAACCCTTTTACCAAGCGAAAATGTGCTACTAATCTTGATTTCTCATATTCTTTATCTTTTGGAGCATTATTTATGAATCTTTTCAATACCTCTGGTAAAGCGTTGTAATATTTTTCTTTTTCTTCGGCCCTGTGACACTAAAAAGAAGAATTTGTGACTAGTTTGAAATGAAAATACGAAAATTTCCAATCTATAAGTCATAGTAGCAAACTGTATGTTGTTACTCGGAATTTCGACTAATAATTATGAATTCTATATTTAAAATATATATAAAGTTAAACACGAATGCTAAAATGTATACTTTTAAATTTGAAATTTTTTAATCAAAGTGATTCATTGTAATATAAAAACCAAAATGGGGAGTGCGATTTACTGCGACATTCTTAAACCTTATTTTAATAATCTCACACTAGTAATTCAAAGCCTTAAGAACTTCAGAGCAATGATGCGATTTCCACTGCAATTACGCGGAATGTAATATTTCTACTCACTATTCGGGGAGAATTAGCCTTTATACACGAGAATTTTGACATCATCACCTCAGCTAGAAAATACTTATACCAATAGGCCCATACGAAATTTATTTTGGAAAGTGAGCTAAATATCGTCTACGATCTCCGACAATACATTTACAATATGAAGACAACAGAATAGTGAAAAATAAAGTTTTACAAAACAATTCAGAATTGGCAAATATGGCCAGTATTGTCGACATTTTAAATGACAAAGAAATCTGTGTTAATCAACGTATAAACCGTTACAGGGTAACAACAACGGCCGACGTTTAACGTTCTTTTTCAACATACAAATGGATTTAAAAATGGCAAAATTTGTGTACCAAACATTTGGAACAAATATTAATTATTTATTGTTTTTATAATAGAAAATGGTGACCGATGCGATAGATAAATATTTTTTTTTATAACTTATGTTTGGGATTTATAATTATTATCCATATTCTAAATGTTATTTACATATAACTTAATATTTTTTTCATGTTTGGTTGGTGTGTTGCATATTACGGTACAATTATTTTATTATAATGATTGTTTCTATTCTTTATAAATGTAAAAGATAAAATATACTTATCTTAAAAATCCAAGATTTTTCAAAGTATATTTTAAAGGTTTTGGTAAATCCTGGAATTCTAAGATAAGTATATTTTATCTTTTACATTTACAATTATTTTATTCGAGAACAATATATTTTCTTTTAGAGTAAATATTAATAATTATTTCAGATTATCTTCCTAACTGGTTACTAAGTCTAATTACAATAAACTATTAATGGCAGCTAGTCGTAAATCTATCTTTTAATTGCCTTCAATCATTTTATGTCCTGAGATCATTTACGTTGACTTCTGCTTTGAAGACTATTGCGTGAGCTCCCAGTAATTGACTAACGACGTATCTAGTCGAATCACCAAAGACTGTACCTATTTAGGTTTTTGAGCTATCTGTATCGGGCTGGAGTGATTATCCATTTCTTCCCTCAACTTGGGCCGATTACGTGATAGTTTGTAAGAATTTTATTGATGATTTAAACAATATTAAATCATTTCCCATATTCAGGATCGGATTTGTAATTATTTCCATTAAGTTGACATATCCGCATTGGCATAGTTTCCATTTTTTTTAGTACAGTTTATAAGCCATCATTCTAGCTCCCGTCTTGTTGATAATTTCAAACGACAGTAGGTTAAGTAGGTTTTGGTTGTAAGAACAGTTAATGACAAGGGTATATGGCCCCAAATTGTAACAATTGCACATTTTAGTGACATAAAAGTAATTTTGCTCTTGTATTTACTTTCCTGCATATGCTGATCCCAGGTTAGGTTAAAATTGAGCCTAGATAATTTATATTTTTGGCCTTGCACCACTGCTTATAGAGGGTGCTAGAGGATAGGTAAAAGGGATCCATCCTTAATGCGCTTAACATAAGTTTTGAGAAAGCTTTGTGCTGCTATCTCCTAATAGGAAACTTGACATAAAAATTTAAATAGGAAAAAATTGCTACAAATCATAAATATACATTGTATGAAAACATTATCAGTAAAAAACTATATTTTGTTCAAGCGGCCGTAAATATACAAATTCGTATCTTTGTTTACTACGTTATTATCCTCATTTCTTTGACTTAATCTTTGTAGTAATTGTGGCTTTTATTAAATAATATTTTTGCTTGCTATGACTAAAGGATACATTCCAAAACCAATCCGATAATTTGTCCTTTATTGGTGTTAAAACAAGTAAGTAGTATGTACAAAAGTTATTATACACTGTACAGAATTTTAAAAATATATTTTATCGCTATCCGTCAATATATATATTATAGCGATTTGTGGCATTAAACAAACATTTTACATTATATTATGCTCAAAACACGTCTGTAATGAATAGTTATATGTTTAGATGAGTGGATGACAAAAAAAACAAAATTTTACTTTGTATTCCACAAAGTAAAATTTTGTTTTTTTTACCATTTAATACTTAATATTTATATCAAAATGATCCTCGCAGGTGTGAGGACATCGGAGTTCGGTGAAGTAACGTGTATTAATCTTCAAGAAGCTTTAAACCATGTTCAGCTATTGCGATCAAGTGGCAATCTAATACATATTTTATAAGGTGTTTTTATCGTTATAAAAGTTTAAAATTTTCAATATATTGAAAAACAATAACCACAAAAAAACATGGCAAGTTGTCGCTCAAAGGCTCCTTTAATATTTAGCAAAGCTGTGAGAGCTGGCAAAATATAATTGTTGTCTGGATCAATAGCTCATATGATGTCCAAATTAAAAGAGATCGTGGTCAGTGACGTATTATTAAAAATTATAAATGTAAAAGATAAATTATCTTATATTTCCACGGTTTTTCTAAGCTTTTAAATATTCTTATATGACATGTTTTACCTTTTTGGTATCATTAGAAATGACTTAAGAAATTGACAGACAATAAACAATCAAGGATGTCTGTGAATACCGTGAAAATTTAAGATAAAGGCTTTTCACGATAAAGTTGAAATGACGTCACAAGGAAAATAATTGCAGCGTTGTCATGTCTAAGTTTTTTCATTCCCTTAAAGATAATACTATGACAGTGCTTCCTTTTAATGAATATTATATTATGCTTTGTGTTAGTTTATTTTATGTTTGAAATGTAAAAGCAGTTTTAAAATTTGCAATTTCAAGGTATGTTATTAATTTTGAATCAAAACTCTAAAAATCTATACTTACGACTTTTACAGTAGTAAGCAGAAGTAATGAACCTCCATTTTGGCGTTCGCGTTCAAAATGGTTTGCTAAGTTTATTACCCATTTGCTGGGATGTACTACTTAAATGCTCATGCATTTTAACCAAAGGAATGTCAAAAATATCGATAAATGACAAGTATTTTGGCAACGTTGTAAAGTATTGCCAACTTTAAAAAATTAATTTCCCCGTGTCCGTTAAGCGTAAATGCTTTCATTAGTTTTTTTTTACTATTCTGTTGACTATAAAAATAACGTAATTTCAAGTTTATCGTGAAAGACCTATATACTATTTTTACGATAAGTTGACGATGACATAATTTGTAGTTATTTTTACAGCCAACACGATAATGTTAAATTCTAGGAGTCACATGATACATGTATCAAATATAGGAAAATAAATATTTGAAGTTCGTAACATATTCGGCCTTGCCGATGGTTTCAAATTGATATCTCCAGTGAGAGGGACGTCTTTTTTGCACACATAACATAGATCTACTTAAGTTAAGTATTTTAAGAAATTTGTATAATTCTACAAGACGGAATTTCGAATTCTATAAGGGAATTTATTTATAGGACTAATTAAAACACAAAAACTTATCTTCTCGATGTTCAAAATGAGGTCAAATATTGGATCGACTCAGTAATTGATGTTAATTTATAGAAACGTGAACGTTCCCACTTATTTAATAGTAATAATCATACTTTCTTTTTAAGTCGTAATAATCATAATTCCACTACTAGAAAATATTTTGATTCCTCCATTAGTGGAATAATAGAATTTAAAAATCATTATAATCTCTTTGTATATATTTTTCTTAAAGCTTACCTGCTCAATATTTGTTTCTATTTCAAACAACAGTTGTGTAGCACATAAATACACAATTTCTTTTTTATTTTTATCCAATATAGACATAGCATGCTCCAACTGCCTACAAATAAATAGTTTTGGAATGACTTGCTATAGGTTTACTGAAATACTTACCCTTTTAATATAAAATTATCCACTAAAATTAGGTTAGCTGTTATGTGATCACTATCTGATCTACATAGGTAATATATGTCATCAATCATTTCAGGTTCATTGAGATATATAATTCGATGGATAATACGTCGGAACTAAAACATTATTCGTTAAAGTAAGTTCCGAAATGAGTTTTTGGCAACATCTTCAGAATCAACGATTATTCTTACCTCCATCTCACAGTCGAGATTCTTGAATTTTATCGAATATTTCTTAATTACCGCATATTTAGCTTCATTATTTAAAATATGAGTAACTAGATCGACCATGGGATGTGAAAATTGCAATGCATATAGACCTATCTTTTTTGTAACATTGCACCATGGAATTTTACCATTTACTAGTATCTTTTGAATGATTATATTGAGTTTTCTCTCCAAGCAGCTCATGTTTTTCACAATGACTTCGATGGTGGGCATCCAACTTTCATCACAATCCAAAAGGCTGTTTATTTCTTCCTCAAATATTTCATCTGGTTCAATTTTATTTTCTAACATGTAAGGATAGAGAAAATTCTTCAAAAATTCCTCATAGACTTCAGATTGCATTGGCAATTTCAAAAGAGTGCTTATAAAATTATTCATACCCTAAAATATAATTTCTTGGTGATTACAATGTATTAATTACGAGACCTGTGTCTAAAGGGTAGGAAGGTAATGAGAGGTAAGAATAACCAACATTATAGAACTAGAGGTTCTATTTAGATTACCGTCTTTGCCTATAGGGGTTATAATGGCAGCATTCTTAAGAAACAACGATTTGTTGAATAAGTATAGTTAATAAGAAACTAGATAGGGAAACCAAATAACCATCTATAAGAACAGTAAATATAAAGCAATGAACGAGGGGACAGGCTTAAACCAACGTAGGCTGTATACTTGGAGACGTCCTGGAGTTAATCCAGCACATATATTCAGAAATCAGACTATAATATTCTTATCAACAAAATATTTAGGAACAGCAGAGTTACAACATACCCTGGCACGTGGATATTGAGTCTGACCACAACCTTAGTCGCCGACGTAAGAGTCAAGCTAAAATGGATAGAGAAGAAACACTCGCAAAGTAATCTCACTATTTCAGATATCAACGAAAGTAAAATTGAAAAGGATGTAAACAATTATTACATGAAATAAATGAAAACAACCGAAAGTGTCGAGTAAACACGGAAATTATTTCGTGAACATATGACCAAGATATTAGAAGAAAGTAGAGTAACAACTAGATACAAGAAACCACAATGGATTCGAAAGGAAGCATGACATGTTCAATATGTAGAAGAAAATTCGGTAAGTTGCTGGCTTGTATAATAAGAAATCCACTAATATACTAGTGGACAATGCGGGAAATACTATTATTGATGAACGAGGAATTCTTGAAATATGTAACTGAATTATTTGAAGACAACAGGCCAAAGATACAAAGTAATGTAAATTAAAACGAAGGCCCAGAAATTTTAAAATCTGAAGTTCTTCATACTATAAAATCAGCCATAACCAAAAAAGCAACTGTGCGAGACAACATTCCAACAGAACTCCTACAAATGATCCATGAAGTGCTCTAGTTAAGTTTTTCAACGAGTGTAAACTGCTGGTGAAATACCCGAGGAATGCCTGAAGTCTGTTTTTATAGAACTTCCAAAGAAATAGCGCGTAAAAAAGTGTGACGAATATAGATTAATTAGTCTGATCAGCCACACATTGAAGGTTTTTCTGCGCATAATACATGATGGAAGCACAAGAAGTTTGCCTCAAATATACTTTTTCAAAAGTGTCGCGACCAACCTAAAGATAATTATGTCTGTTTCACAGATTATGAAAAAGCTTTTAATAGGGTTCAGTAAGGAATGCTTTTGAACAAATTAAGAACCTCGAGAATCAATGATAGAGATTCGAGTATTATAGAAAACTTGTATTGGAAGCAGAAAGCAGTGGTTCGAATCGATGGAAGGCTAACCGGCGAATGTTGCATTCAACGTGACGTCGGACAAGGATGCATTTTAACCCCGCTATTATTCAACATCTACTCGCATATAATTTTCAAACAGACTTTGCAAGACAAAGACCTTGGGATGAAGATCAATAGTGAACTGCTTAATAATATTCGATATGCCGACGACACGGTCATATTGTGCGATAGTATCTAGGGCCTTCAAGAGTTGTTGGATTGTGTAAACATGGCAGGACGGGAAATGAGTCTAAAAATAAATGTCACTAAGACAAAATTTATTATATTCAGTCGCCAACCGCACACTGATGGTTGCCTACACATAGATCAACAAAACATTGAGACAGTTACCCAATTTCAATATCTTTGGATGCTGTATCATAGAATAACTTGACCCAGATAAAGAGATTAAGTGCAGAATTGAAACAGCTCGCGCAACTTTTCTGAGGATGAAATGATTCTTCTGTAACGACAACTAAAACCTAAGATTGCGTCTAAGAATGATAAAATATTATATTTGGTCAATGTTATTATATAGAGTCGAGACCTGAACTCTAAAGGCTGCTACGATCAAACGTCTGGAAGCGTTCGAGTTGTGGTAGCATAGAAGAATGCTCCGAATAACCTGGACACCTATGCTGATCAACGAAGCAGTGTTAAATAGAGCAAATGTTGTTCGTGAATTATTTAAAACTATTAAAAAAAGAAAAATATAACTAGGGCATATTCTTAGAGGAGACCGATACAAAATCCTTCAGATTATAATGAAAGCTAAAATTGAGGGCTTCAGAGGAATTGGTAGGAAGCGGATGTTATGGCTGGGGAACATTCGCAATTGGACCGGAATACGCAGTGCCGAACTATTTAGATTAACCGAAAACCGCGAATAACTCGCCAATGTAATTGCCAACTTTAGTGAGACCTAACGAAAGAATATGATATAAAACCTCACTTTCCCAACAAAGGGAAAGTAGTTAAGTCGATAGATAATCGAATATGTTGACACATGTTAACTAGACATGTCCAAGATCACTTTGCCATCGCAGTCTTCTCTTCGTTCTGCTCCTCCTCAGAAACTTTTTGATCGACTTAGAAGTCGATAAGTTTTGCAGCTGCGACTCATTAACGTTCTGGGTTCTGGTTTGCGTCAAATAAGGACAGATGGTTTTAAAGTCAACCTTGAAATTTGAAGATTTCAATGCTTAAATGAAGTTGCTTTTTGCAATTATAGAGGCTACCTGGTTGTATTCTGTTCAGTAATACATACCTTGGATTGGATACACTTGCCACTTCCTTCCCATAACCTACTCAACTCCTTGTAGATTCACTCATCAAGCACTAACTACAGCATGGTTCTGGACTATAGCATTAGCCAATATATTACACACCCATCATCAGCCTGCCCATTATGAGGCTCCTCCAAGGGTGTGCTGATAGACTTACCTAAGTGAAGCTTCCCGTGCATCCCCACTTTATGAAAAAAGCTATCCAGAGAAGCGGTTAATTTCCTTCATGTCAGATCCACAATATCATAAGAGACCATTGTTTGATGTTTTCTTCTGGATACCAATGCAGTATCAATGAAATGTGATGCTTCGAAAATGGATTAAAGGCATGGCAGCGGATTTAAAGTAAGCGTCAAAAGGAAAATGTCATTATTTTTGGTTTCCAGTTAAAGAGAAATTGTTGATAATGAGTGGGGAGAGATAGGGTTTGTAGGATCAAACCCATCATAGACAAAGTGGCAATGATTCAACCATATCTGCATTTTTCTAGTATTCACGAAGATTCGATTCAACAAAACATTAGACTTTTAATTTCGTCGCTCAAAATAAAAGAAGAGAAAGCCTGGTCTCAGTTTTACCTTTAAATATTCTGTTAGTTCCACGCTGATGCTGTAATCTAACTTCAGTTTTAAAAGAAGATGCAAGCCTTTAATAAGATGAGACAAATTTTCGATTTCTTGACGGTTTAACATGCATAACACCGAAATCCCGTTATCATTTTCTACCCTTATTAATTTTAGAATTCCTTCCGCCATAGTTATACTGTTTTCAAGAAATTTATCTTTCTTTTCATCAAAAAAAGACAGGATCTTATAATGCAACCAATTGAGAAACAGATGCATGGCTTTAGGTAAATGGGTCATAGTTACTGTAAAAAAAGATGGCAAAAATGCTTGGTACAGATCCTGAGGTATCTAAAATAAGACTCGAAATTAGTTTTGGGTATGTTTTTTAACAAAGAATATTTTCAAGTAATTAAAAATAACTTACTTGGTCAAGTTTATATAAAATAACGCTAATATATTCCTCATTTAATAATTTTATCGTGTTTTCATCCATTCTATTGTAAATTAAAACTGCATCTTGAATGTAATACTAAAAAAGAAAACTTTTATAAAAAATGGGAGAAAAATAATTTTTTATCTTTTCGCCTTTTAAAGAGCACCATCAACTTTATTTTTTTATCAAAGCTCAGCATTTGTTTTATTAGACGCAATTATCTATTTATGAATGATATCAAATCCAATTAGATTTTTTTGTATTCCCAGAGAGATTCTTTAATTTTTTCAGGATTCTATAACTAAAATAAAATAGAGATTTCCTAATGAAATCATAGCATTTTAAATAAAAGAAATTTGTAGCTATCCCATGAAATAGTCTCAACAAAAAATATCTTGGAGAATTTTAAAAAGAAATAATTAATGAAAAATTACGAATTTTACAAACAATCATTTAAACACTAATAAAATAAAAATCTTATATCAATCAATTCAAAGAACATATTTTTTTTTTATTTGCATAGATCAGCAATCAGAGTATATATATATATATATATATATATACTATATATATATAGAGAAATTAATACGAGAATAAAGAAAACACATAATGTATATATTACTTAAATATTAGTATATTTTATCTATTTTATATTTTTTTATTAATACTTATTTATTTAGAATTTTTAGTTGTTTCATTATATTTAGCTTTATTTCTTTATATTCAAGGTTAATAGAAGATAAAAAAATTGTAACCAATAAATATACTAACATTGTCTAAACAGGTATTGACCTTCTCTAGTAAATTACAAACTGAAAATCTCTGCCAAGCCTGTATATCATCATTTTCTTTAGATAAAGCCATGAAAGTTTCCCATCTAAAAAGAAGATCCATCACAGTTTTCTTAAAAGTCAAAATTTCTTCTTTTCTTTTTTCCTACAAAAAAAATGTTAAACATACAAATAATTTGTTAAACTCATACAAATAGACTTACTCCAGATTTTGGTGATATTTTATAACCATAACTTAATATCTTTTTGACATCTTCAAAATTCCAACAGTCTATGGATGTACAACAATATAATTTAAAGTAACTATCATCAATTTTATCCATTAAAGAAATTAATTCATTTATATCTACTGAATTGCATTCGGAGGTATCCACTATATATTGCGCTTTTGCCTTTAGAATACAAGTCATGTCTAGGTTGAATTTTTTCGCAAATTCTTCTGCCTCTTCAAATCTGTATTGAAAAAAAATCATGATTTTATCATTTTGTAGTATTTAAAAATCTACCTCTGTTTCTGGATAAGCTTGTTCATTCTTGCTACTGGGTCCACTTCATAAACTGTTTGTAAACGTATTTCAATGATTTTCTGACTATCATTAGTTATAAAAGACATGAATAGTATATCATCTGTATTTGAATTGATATTTATTAGATACACAGGATAGTATAACTTTAGAGAAAACACTTGCTCAATATCTGTAATCAATTTGATAAATTTTAAGAAGTCACTATTAATCATTGTGTACCTGTATCCAATAATTTCAAAAAAAATTCTCCTATTTCATTGGGCTTTGTTACAGCAAGAATTTTTGTCTTATCTTGTAATACTAAAATATCATCCAGAAGAAACTGACAATTTACTGGAAACATTTTTAGAGTCAGTTCACATAATCTCCACAACTTGCCTTCATAGTCCAAACAGAGGAATTTACTACAAAATTAAATTGTATTATATATATATATATATATATATATATATATATTGTAAGGCTAATTCTTGAATAGATTTACTCCAAAGATTTATAATACTTCTAATAAGTCAGTTAACACTAGTTCAGGCAAAGATAAGGTCAACCCAAAAATAATAAAATACATGGGAATAAAAATTATTAATACATTAGCACAAAAAAAGTAAGTACAAATATGGACCCAAGGGTCGCACACTGGACCTGTGCAATATCTATTATACATAAATTATCTGACTGAAGGTTTCTTAAACAGTGACTGCCTTCTGTTTGCAGGTGATATAAAGTTTTAAAGTTTTTTAGCTTTACAATCAGATTTAGACCACTTTGTTAAATAATGTAAAATCAATTGTCTGTTTTTTAATGTCAGTAAGTGTGACTACGATTCATTTTACAAGGTCCCCTCATTACAAAAAATGTTTACAAAGTAGATGCTATGTCCCTTCTTCTTCTTCTGCATTAATGATCCCTTGGCGTGAACTTTGACACCAGTCTCGCATTCAACCACCACCTTGATGTCAATGAATGTTAAGCTTTCAGGTTGCTTTTAAATTTTTTGGTTGTTCCTCATCAATCATATAATTCCCATATAAATCTGTTTAAATATTTTCATATTTTCTATATTAAAAATGAACTTACTATCCTAATAAAGTAATCTTTTTAATTTTAAAAGATAAATCAGTTATAACATCCTTAGTTTCCACATCTATGATATAGCAACTTGATCCAAAAGCTGCAACAACAGGGTAATGAAAATATGATAAGTTAAGTTTACAAGATAAGTTAACTAATTCTTTTGTATCTACTTGAAAGTTATTTTCTTCTTGCTTTGCAGAAATCCTAAAAATGAGTAAGTTTATATTGCATGTTTCAATTGATTAAAGTATCATTTAGATTTCACCTATACATAGTTCCATCTCGAAAAATTGCCAAAAAACTTGTCACATTATGATTATCATATTCTGAAATAGAGTACACATTTAGAGGTATTTTGTTGTCACCCAAACACCTAAAATAATCCAAGTAAGTATGGGTATATTAAATTTAAAACTGAATTACTTGGAGTAGATTGAAAAACATTCTTGTTTCTTATCAATTTTTAATAACTCTATGACACCTGTATCTAAACATGTGGCAAGTAATTTATCATCGGAAGATATTGCCATGGTGATAATATCAGAACTAAGTGATATATTTGTAACAAGCCCTGATAATGTTTGACCATTAAATATTTTCAATGTGTTTCCATTTGAAAAATATAAATATCCATTTTTTGCAATAGTATTTATTACAACACTTGACACGCCCTAAAAATAATTTCAAAAATACTATTATTTCAAAGGGAAGTATATTTTAGACACTTACTGCAGAGTCATTTGTTTTAAATGTAGACAATGTGCACACTTCAAATAACTTTTCAGATTCGATAGTTTTACTTCCAAAATTTATAGTTTCATCCATAGGAGAAAAATTTGTTTCAAATAATTCAAAATCGGCCATCCTCCTGCTATAAATATTTAAATAAGTAAATTAATAAGCAATCCTATAATTTATATCTAAAAATATTAATGTGTTGGCTAATGAATACTCAATAAAAGTTTCCTTTTTAAAAACTTAATATTTTGTTCTAAACATAGTCAATAAAAACTTTTTATTTTAAACCTATATTCTTAATAACCAGAGCTCCTTTAATATAAGCAGCTTCGGAATTATAATCTTTATGATTTATTGGTTGGTTTAAGATATTTTCTAGATTTACATTAATTTGCCAATAAACCGGTTAACAGAAATTAATCAAATAAAAACAGAAAGCCTTTTCATAAAGTTAAGGGCTTCTAATTTAAAAGTGCATTTTGACATAAGACTAATCATTAAATGAGTTAATCCTAAAAAATTGTATTTTTTGTTACACACTATTTTGACTCCATTTTGGTTAATGTTTTTATGTACTTCATGAATATGATTTTATTAAAAGTGCTATTTGAAATAAAGTTAATAACTATTATTAAAAGTTTTGGAATGCTGTGGAAATTCAATATAAGTATAGTTTATCTTTTATATTTAATATGAATAGATTCAACAAAGTAAGGGTAGAAACAGTTAATTTAATAACAACTGTTATTATTATTATTACATCAAAATTATTCAAAGCAAATTGTATCGTTGTTATTCCTTACTCACATATATAATTATTAATTTACCTGTATGTTTTTCAAAAGTGTGTGTGTCAATTATAAATACAACTTACAAAAAGAAAAAACCGACAAATTGATTTGAATACAAAAAAATGACATATAGTCAGTATTGCCAATAGCCACAAACATTCCAATTTTGTTCATTAGCCAATTTTTTTAATGATGTATGTAAAACTACAGAGTATAAGAAATCTTAAATGTCTCTATGCTTTGTGGTAAAACCATATTTTTTTATATTTAAGATTTGTTCTCATAAGAGGTGCTACAAACTTCATGATTTTTTATAATTTTTAAATTACGATTTGTGTACTTTAAAAGTATATGCTAATAATATTTTATCTAAATATTATTAACCCAGCAACTTTTTCCTCTTTTTTATGAATAGTTACCCCAAGATAAACAAATGGCCGGACACCGAGTTATGTCGTCATTGACGGTATTTCATTTAAGACTAATTACATTTACAATATTACAAATTCCAATTAATATATATTTTATATTAACGAGACGTAATGTAATGGTGAAATAATAGAAGAATTATATCTTTGAAAATGTGACATTATCTTCTTTTTCTTCCTATACTTTCAGGCCTCGTACCAGACTTTTCCGTATGTAATTTTGTCATCGGTTTTATTATTTTTTGTAATGTGGATTAAGGTTATGTACATTTTATCGTTAATTATCGTACACATTTGCCTTCAAATATTTTTTGAATATTTATTACATTTATTTATAAACCAAAATGGAAGACGACCAAACAGTTTCTGTTTCAAAAGTAAATATTTACAATAGGTCAAGCATTTGTATCCAGATAATATACAAAGAATTCTTTTTAGGGAGTATTTATATTTAAAAACAATTTTAAACCCTCCTCAAAAAGTTCTAAGGTTAAGAAAAGAAATTACAAGCACAGAAGTAGTCAAAATTTGCTTTTTTCATCTAATAAATGGTATCAACATTATTTTGGATTATGGAAATCTGTTGAAGAACAAATTAGTGTAAGTTAAAATATTAATAGATTTGGTCAACACCTTAATCTTACTAAAGCTTTTCTAATATCCCGATGGCTCTAGAATGGCTGTCTAGATATTTGTGCGTTCATTCTCCTGAGACATTAGACATTTGATTGTCCTTGTCTAATGAATTTTCCATTAAAAGTTTATGAAATTAAATTGCAAAAGCCTCATGTTTGTTGCTATTAACAGTAGCAGCCACATCTGTTTTCAAAAGCCCAATGAACTGCGCCAATTTATTGCTCAGACTGTCTTCCACATCATCTGGGTAAGCAATGACAATAGTTGGATTTTTTTTAAGATCTCTTCTCAGACAGTATATTATGAATTTTAAAATATTTTTCAAGTGTTTGATTTTCTATAATTTCATTGAGTATAATGAAGAGGATGAAAGGGTTTTACTTTGTACTTGCGTTCTCTGGAAGTCAATTGCTGTAATTTTTCACAGACAGTTAGGATTTTGGCTTTTGCCTCTATATCTGAAAATGTGGACCGCATTGCTTGGTTGTACCTGGGTAATGATTTATAAAGAGCGTATTCCAAGTTAAGGTCTTATTTAGACAATTGCAATGAAGAGTTACTCTCTTGCAAGTGTTCTGGAATTTGGTTCCTTGCATTAGTAATTATTCTCGTTTCTAACTTATTCATTTTCAAAACTAGTCCATAAGCTTGATTATAACCTCCTTGTTATTAGATATTTCATTCAAAACTGATTTGATAGTGAGGAGTTGTATGAAATTTTACAAGTTTTAAATTATGAATTTTGTCTGTTTGATTATATGTGGGTTGTTTTATTTACTTTATTTATTCTTTTATGTTAATATTATTAATTTTAATGTTTTAATTTAACAAATTATATACATATGTATATTAGGATATTCCTAAATAAACATTTAATTTGAGTGACATAAAAGGCCGTTTTCATTGAATTAGCTGAGGAAGACCACCTAGTATCCGATAATCTTTTCAAAATTGGAATTTTTGAACTAATATCTTTTTATGTTAAAAGACCCCATCAATCAGTTGAAGCAAAAAAAAAATCAATAAAATTGAAGAAAATGGATTTAATGAAGGTGCGAAGCAGGGAAGGTACTCCATATCTTTTCGAGTATTTACCTCCTTAATTTGTTCTTGGAAATCCCTCTACTTTCTGCTCATGTTACTGGCATTGATATAAATTTGCTAAATATGACTTTAGTAAACTTTGAGCCTGCTGTTCACCAGTATGGTTTGCCGTATTAAGAATTTTACAAACTTTTCCACTAGCCAGATAGCAGAACTTAGCGCACTATCAGAGTGAGATGGCCTACATGCGATATATCCGGAGTAGAATCCAAAACTACTGAATAGTATTTGCATCTCTTTAATTTCTTACAAAATCCAGAATGCTTGATACAATTAGATGGATAAATTCCTTTCATGTTGTTTTTGACAAGTATGATGTATGCCTCTTTCCTTTATTTGTATGAATATGTATACATGGTTGGGATAAAGTATGGAACCAAGTAAATATCTTTACTAATGAATGAATGAACCGGACGATATTTATGAAATTTTGTAGTTGAGTGCAATGGGGCAAAATGCATCTGATGTATATTTTTTTGTTAATAATATACTTCCCGTTTAACCGGAAATAGCCTCAACTTTTTTAATTTAAATAGGACACCATGTATATTTTTGAAGATTTTGAAACATCTTGTTATTTCCAATTTGTACATACTGGGTTTAGTGTAAAAAAAATTGTAAAACCGAGGAATACTGCACTTTAATAAACCACTTTTAAGTTTTTTTACATCACAGTAAAATACCATTTAGATAAACAAATTGATATAGTTTGTATTAATAGTAAGAAATAATCGAGTTAATAGTTGCCAAATTGTCAAATTGTAATTTATGGAAATAAATTGTACAATTACGAATGGTTCAGTTAAGTGAAAAAGATCGTATTGAAATATTAATGATGATCGGTTATGGTGATTGATTCATAAAGTGGCCTGCGCTAAAATCACGTGTTTACGACCAATATGCTTGCAGGAATTGAGACAAAGAATTATTGATGAACTTGAACTAATACGTGGAGAAGTCTCAGAAAGAGTGAATCAAAAATTTGTTAATAGGCTGGCATATTGTCAAGAGGTGAACGGAGAGCATTTTGAACATTTGAATTAATTTTGTTTAAATTATTATGCTCATTATTCTAAAGTAAATAAATTTACTTATTCTACAACTAAAAGTTATTTCTAGTTTTTACAAATTATTTCCACTAAACCCAGTATGTACAAATTCGATAAATAACAAGCTCCTTCAAAATTTGCAAACATATATAGGATGTCCCATTTAAATTAAAAAAAGTTGAGGGTATTTCCGGTTAAACCGGAAGTATATTATTAACAAAAAAATGTACGTCAGATGCACTTTGCCCCAATGCACATTTTAATTTTTTGTTTACTTGTTGAAACTTTTGAATGCAGCCCTTAATGCACAGATTTGTCTAATCCAAGTACTTATTCTAGGAACTCAATAACACCGTATTTTTATCAGTGCTGGACAACCTTGTAAACTTTATAAAAAAAAGTCATGATGTCAATGTTGAAGAGATTCCAACAGCAGTTCTATTTACGGGAATAAATATGCCTGATCATGAGGCCCAGTTTACTTCTCTGTCAAAACAACTAAAAAGAACTACAACCCCTCACGTTGCCCATTTACAAGGTGAAGACTGTCAAAACGTTAAATATTTTATGGAAAATATGATTCACCAATTTGTCAATAATGAGGAAGACAATAATTATGAAGATGAAGTAAGATATAAAATATTTTTGGAATTATTAGCAATTAATTTACACGAAAGATCACAATATATTTAATTGAATTGTCTTATTTAATAAAAAAATTAAATTTTTATTATGTTTTCAGGAAGAAAGGTGTAATATAAAAAAAAGTCAGCTAAATCTCTCCTTTCTTCAATGTTGGTATGATCAGGTGTCTAAGGAATCAAATGCCAAAAAACCATTAGTAGCAATAATTTCAGATTTTGAAAGCTTCAATCTACAAGTATTACAAAAATTTATATTAATTATTAGTTGTTATATTAAATCAATGCCATTTGTTCTTGTGTTTGGTATTGCGACAGATATAAATACTTTACACAAATCTTTGCCATTTAAAGTTTTTTCTAAAATAAGAGTAAAAGTTTTCCATTCCCAAAAATCTACAGAGTATTTAAACAATATTTTGGAGATGGTATTTTTCCCTTTACCATTTCAGCTTGGTGGAAACGTTTTTAATTTATTTACGGAATTGTTCCTATTTTATGATTTATCTGTGAGCAATTTTATACAAAATATTAAAGTAAGTTTCGTATGAAGTATACACCTCCAGCACGTAAAAATTCTTGAAACCTTTCAGTATGTCTTAGCTGATCATTTCTCTTGTGGAAATATTATGACTTTATGTCATTTAGAACCAGAAGTCGTTAGTGAATATATACAGCAATTTTCGTCTGAGGAATTTAAGGCTCTAAGACAATTGCCATCATTTAAAAAATTATTAGAATCCAAGACTGAAGAAAAGCAAATAAAATTACTGGTTGATGATAAATATTTTAGTAAAATTCTCTTTCGAGAGATTTGTAAAATACAAGATTATATCAACAAGCTGCATTTATTTTTAAAGTGTTTATTAGTACTTGTTGAAGATTTACCTGGAACTCCCTTAGGAAAACAGGTAAAAAATTATTATAGTATTTTATAGAGTAGGTACCTGTGTTTCTTTTTCATCTATAGTAATAATTTTATGATGTGTGCATAATAATTATCATCATTGTATCTTTATAGTTGAGGGAGTTATATGCCGTTGCAACATCTAAAAAGATCACTCAGACAACTGACTATAAAGAATGTATGAAACTAATTAATTTCCAATCAAAAGATGAACTTAGTGCAAAATTATCGAAAATAGTAAATATTATAGAAGATATAAATTTAGGTAACAATATACATATTATATTGGCAACACTAAAAAACTATGCCAATAATTTAAATCATATTGATGAATTTGAATCTGAAGAAGACAATTCCATGGAATACACTACACCTCTCGAACTAAAATCAGAGAACAGACTTCTATTCAAGCAGGTAAACATAATAGAGTAACTTATTTCATATTTACTTATTAATAGAAAATATTTCAGAGGCTATTAGAAAATACAAAATGCCCAAACAAGTCACTCAACAAATATGAAAAACTAAGAACAGAAATAATAAACACATTGTCAAATATGTTTGAAACCTTTCTCAAAGAACCAGAAACCAATCATTTTCACGAAATATTTTTTTATAACAATATGTCTGTTAAGGATTACATAATAGGATCTCACAGGTCAGCCATTCATAACGCACTGAATGATCCACATTTTTATTTAAGGGTAAGTTTGAGATGATTCAATTATGTTTTAGGTATAGTCATTCTAAATTTTTATTAACGATTTTTAGTGTGCTTGTTGCGATACATCAGATTCGTGTTCCATTAAACCCACAATGCCTGATATTTGTATAGCATATAAATTGCATTTGGAATATGGAAAAATGATAAATTTGTATGATTGGTTGCAGTCATTTGTAAGTATTGTTGACCCGGATGTAAACATGAGTACTGGTTCTAAAATGCTTGTTAAACCAGAAATGCAGTATCCTTTTTAATAACCTCCTACTTTATATGTTTTTCATTTTAGGTTGATTCATTTAAGAAAAACATACATTTTTACAGATTTACCCTGTCGATTGTAACTTTATTTTTAATTTTTCTGTGTTCTGATGCGATTCCTTGTTTTTTTATATTCCGGTTATTAATGTTTTATATGTTTCTCGGTTTCTTAATAGTCTCCATATTATTTCTTCAATTTAGAATTGCCAAATACTTTTTTTAGGTCTATGATGGCTTTTCTCTCAATCGCTCTTACAGCCATTTCTCTAAATTGTGATAAATAGCATCACATTTCTCTTTTTCTCTTCTCTTCTAATTTGTATATCTTTTCGAGTTTTTTTCTAGGTTACCTTTCAACCATTTTTCTAAGGTTCTAGAATAAGTTTTCGTTACTGTACTAATTCATGTTATCCGCCTTTTTCGACGCAATTTACTATCTATATTTTTATATATAGGTTTTTTATCAAGTCCATTGTTTCTATGTTTTTCCTTATGTTATTCATAATATCTTTTAATATATTTAGAGCGTTCTTGGATAGTTTTCTCATAATTTTAGATATTCTATTATTACTAGACGCCTTTTCTAATTTTAATCTTGGTATAGCTTTTTTAATTTTTTCTATGCTTTTTTCTTCTATTTCTTATTTCCTTCATATTCTAATCCTTTTTTTTCTAAATCTCCTCTCTTAAAAGTTGAGCGTGCATTAGGCCGGTGACGCGGCGCGACCTTGTTTCGTCTTCGGATAAAGTACATTCAAATCAATATCCCTTCGTCCGGTAAGTCGAAGCTGCGGAGAAACGCGTTCAATTTATTTTAAAAACAGCCCCGCACCGCGGCACCGGCCCAGCTTAAGAGTCTTGAAATATTCTCTACAGCTTTTCGCTATTTTTTCTATCCTAAGATGCTCTAGCTTTGTCTTTAATATTTTTAATTGTTTCTACTTTTTGGATCATGTTTTACATTTTTCATTTGTTCTCCAAATTTTAACTATGTAAATCTGGACTTTTTTTTTATTTCTAATACATATTGTGCTAATATTGCGGTTTCTCGTATAATTATTATTTGACATATTTATTTTGAAATTTTTCCTTTATAACAAACTAGAGCTCGTTTTACACAAGCAGTTTCGGAACTAGAATTTTTAGGATTCATTAAAAGCTCCAAAAGGAAGACTGACCATGTCCAAAAGTTAACATGGGGTGGTTAATTTTTTGTTTTAGATGTTTTATAAGAATATTTTCTATTTTCACAATAAAACTATTCCAAGCAATTTTTTTGTGTTTAAGTTTAGTTGAATTTTAAATACCTTTTCTACTATTTTACTTAAGTACTAACTTTACGCATCCTTTACAATATGGAAAGTTTTACTATCATGCTTTCCACAATTCTTGCATAAATAAATTTATGTAGATTAATATATAATTCATTCATTGACATGCGTTTCCTCAATAATAACAGCGATTATAGTAAAAAATATAGTATGCTTTAGATAAAGTCATAAAGGTTAGTGGGAATAGGACCAAGAAAAAACCAAACTCTATTTATAACATGCCAACGTTTAGATTTTAATAATAAATAAGCAGGACAATATGCTATTTTCAATGGAGACATATAAAAAATTGTTATAAAAAGAAAACACATAACATTTATATAAAATTTCTTTCTTTTTCCTCACAAGTTTGATAGTCTGTGTCCAATACTGTTCAAATATGTGCTTTTGGAGTCTGCAGTCTCTTGTAAGGGTCCCCCTTCCAACAATTCACCACATAGCTGTCTGAATTTGTGCAACAGCCAGCTGGTGCCTATTCCAATTCAGATGTACAAGTATAAAACATCTAGGGGGTTGTCCTCATCGCACTTGTTATTCCTAAATTGGCTATCGTTTAAACATACCAATTTGCAAGAGTCCCACAGAAGTCAGCCAACTGAACTGTATTGAATCCTTGGCCTAATAAGGATCCTGTAAAACCAGTATGCCCTAGACCCAAGCTTTTTTCCATCAATCAACGCAGTTGCCATATTATAATGATCATTACCAACTATTTTGTCGATCTGTAGCTTACAACTAAGTTTTTTTCTCAAGTATTAGTCTATGTTCTAGAGCTTTCATAACATACTTGTAGCACTAAAGTCTTCTAATTTCCTCATCTTGGTGAAGAGCACTACGTCTGTCTTGAGTAGATTGATTGATAAGTACGTTTCATCACATCACCTTTCAATAATCTTGCAACATCTAGGCTACTTCATGTACTCGCAGAATTTGCTGACAAACCGACTTGTTACTAGGACCAGTCCATATGCTTGTTCATAGAAGTCCTGTTGAGTATGAGGCTCTGGCAGGCTATTAATTATAAGGTTTCAAGAGTTTGGCGAGAGGAAGTTGCTTTAGGAGCATTCTCCTCCCATCCCATCCCTTGAGAAAATCCAGAGAAGCGGTTGCCTTCCTTCTCATTCCACCTAGAGGAACGCCGTTTGAAGTGTCATTTTGGATAGTAGGGAAGTTTCTATAAGGTCAGTTCTTACCTTGTCAAATGGTGCTAACATATCGTTTTTCATTTCTGAAGGACTGACGGACTATAGCCTTTCTACTATCAGGTTGCACTGTGCTCTCTGCTTCTAGGAGGCTCTCTTATAACTTCTGAAATCCTTGCTTGATTTCATTAATTCTCCGGAAAAATTGGTTTTCCTGCTGAGATATTTTCGCTCGTAGTTTTGTGATTTTTTGAGAGATTTCTTGGCACTGGTTAGCCTCCTGTTGGAAGAGCTGAGAGAACTGGTCGCATTAGTGCTATCTGATATCAATTTGTAACAGTCGTGGAGGTTTAACAAATTTCCAATTTACGATTTCATGCGGTATTATTCGTTGGCTCTTGAGGTTTATTTTTAGACGATGTATCTAGTTTCTAGGGTACACTTAATAATACAATGTCAATAGAAAAAGCTAGTCAATTAATTTTGCTTCAAAGCCATCCAAATTCTTTACTTATCATATTTTTTAAACTACATTTTGGTAGTTTTTTTTAGTGTGATTAGCAGAATTGCATATTTTGAGGGGGTCATCCTGAAAAAGAAAAAGCAGAAGTTCTAAAATTTTATAGGTTAAATGTATTATATTTTGTAGGTTAAATGTATTATATTTTGTAGGTTAAAAGTATTAAGAATCAACTGTTAAATTTTAAAGAGAAAAGAATCTTTCGCAATGTTGACAACTAAAATTCTTACTTCATTGAAACAAACAAGCTTTTCGACAGTTAACAAAACTGTACAGCTCAATAATTATTTCCGCTCAGCCGTAAATGTTCACAGTAATTTAAACTTAATTACCTCCTATTTTCAATTAATATTTTTTTTTTAGAAGTGAGACAGCTTTATTCTAAATCTGCTTTAGGTTTAGACGGTTTTGTACAAACATGTCAAGCTACACAAATGCAGATGGAGAATATAGTAGATAAATTTAAACGAAAAATGTCTGAATATATTCAGGAAGATGGCAAGCACATGGTGTTTACTGAAGATCTGAAGAACATGATCCATATATCAAATGAAAAAGATATAGAATTAGTTGTTAAAATGATTAAAAGGTATATATGTAGATAATTTTATTTTTCCCGAAATATATTGTTTTTTTTTAGATTCAATCAGCAAAACAAAGAGTTGCGGTTTGGAAGTTTTATTTTTGGACCAGTCGTAATGCGTCTCTTTCATCATTACAATCAATCAGATATAGCATTTGAAGTAAGTATATTATAAAAAAATCGTAAATACTTATTATTATTAGTAATTTTTTAGTGTTTCAAATCTAAGGAGTTTGAAGGGTTTTTTGATCAACTAGTAAGCTATAATCTCCTGTTAGATTTACTATATGAAAATCAAAGATATAAGGATTTGTTAGAATGTGTAGATCTTATTAAAGAAAAGCAGTTGGAAGGTATTAGATTCCCAAGAAATGTTGTAGTTTTAGCAATGGCGGCATGCTACAAAATGGTGAGTAAATATACAATAAAAAATATTATTTGGATGATATTTTTTGATTTTTAGAATAATAAAGAGAGTTGGGAATATGCTCTAAATTTATGGCAAGAGTTAAAAAATATAGGCCATTTTCCAATGAGAAGAGCAACAACATTTTGTGCAGCATTGGCTTATAACCAGGGCAAACCTGAAATTGCTTTAGAAATTTTAACTTCTGCAAAAAATCAAACTTACACTACAGTGAGAAATTTAAAGGTAAGTCTAATTAAGAAAATAAGTAAAGGCCTATCTAATATTTTTCTTAGGTTGCTTCATTAGCTGCTGTCGGTAGGGTAGAAACTGCCTTACCCATATTGAAGGCTACTTTAGCTGAAGACGTCCCTGGAGGACAAAGGCACACATTCAATAAAGAAGTTATAGAAAAGGTTAAAGAAGCTGTTACGGCTTTAGACAATCCAGAAGTAGCTTTGGAATTTAACAGAATTGAACAGTTGTTTCAAAAACAAGGAGTGATTACAGAATCTGTAAGTTCTTTTTCACAAATATTTGCAATATAAATTTTGGAAAAATAAAATATTTATTTTAGAGCATAGATGAACAATTATGTCAAGAAATTCAGGCCCATACACTTCAAGGGAATAAAAGAAATCAGAGGAGCTCTAACTTTGAACCAACTTACAGAAGACAGAATAATGGACAAATACTCACCAAAAAACGATTTTTTGTACAGCGTCCTGGTTTAGATGAATTAGTATAGTTATTAATAAATTTATTTAGTTATTTTTTCATAAAAATAAATAAGTTTATGTAAAAACTGCTGATTTAATTTCTATATGTAGTGTAATAATTTCTATTAAGTAATATAAATAATCATATCCAGTGCCAATAGAAAAGTTTTAAATTTTATTTCTTTAAAAAATTAACATTTAAAATAATACATTAGCTTTTTACTGAAATATGTAATTATATGGATTTAAATGTATTTTTGTAAAAGTATTTATCGAAGATGATGTATTTTGAGAAAAATAAACTGAAAAACAAAGTTTAAGCTGGATTCAGATATCGCTATAGCCGCAATACAGCACACTCTGAAATAAAAGTTCAAAAAATTTAACAATATAACTTGTAAGAAACGAAATATTTTCCGGAATCTATTATATTTTCTAATTCTTATCTTGGAGTCTGAGTACTTCTCAAAGGACTCAAATTAGCAATATTCAAAGTGTTGAAAGTCAAAGGCGGTCTAATGTGATAACATATTTCCTCATTTAAAATGATTCCTGTTAGATAGACTTTAAAAATTAAGATTTTTTTCAAATAAAACCAAAAGTTTTACATTCGTTGGGAGAATCAAAATTTTGTTTTTCTAAACTATAAAATAATTTGTAAAAAAATGTTGAAAATACCTTTGAGGGTATTACTTTCAGCTCTTTACAGAACCCTCATTGTGATAATACTGATAATAAATCAAATCCTCAAAATAATAGTAAATAAAATTGATTCATAAAATATTTTACTTCTGGCAATATTTCTTAATAATAATCAAAAGCTTTATTTTTTGATGGCTCCTTTTAAGAGGTTGTAAATTGATAAAGATTTATTTTGAATAATTTTATATGAAAATCCCACATTCAATTTGGTCATATCTTCAGAGAATTTTTTGAACTTTATTTCCTGACACCCTGGATAAATTAATAGCTTGAGAGATTTTTTTAATTGAAAATATTGGCTATTTTGTGACGGTACAGTGCATAAACATGAAATTTATTACATGAAATAAGTATTTTTTTTAAAAAACACTTTTTATTCAAATAAGAAGATCAAGGTGATTCGTTTTTAAATAGGTATAAATACCTAATATTTTATATATTTGTAATTTAGAAAAACTAATAATCTTAATCATCCATACTACTACAAATATATAAAATATTGTAATTTTTGAAACTAAAAATATAAAAAAATATTTTGACAGCGGTGGGATTCGAACCCACGCCCTTTCGGACTGGTGCCTAAAACCAGCGCCTTAGACCGCTCGGCCACGCTGCCTGTGAGAGTATATTTTCTGAAATTAATATACTGATTTAAGATATCCTTAAGATAATATCAGAAACCACAATCGATTTGAAATAAAAAATATTTTCTTATTAATTTAATTATCCATGGATTGAATACAATTATTGGAACTTTATACAAAAATCCTTCGTAGATATATTGAAAAATATATCTGTTTGAGTAATTTCGCAGCTATATGTTGAAAAAAACTTTTAAAAGTAGCTATATTGTGTATCCAAAATGAGAAATTTTTAAAAGAGTGTGGGCTAGACCGTGAAGTATGAACTGGTTGATGCAGTGCTTCTGCGATCTTTAGTTTGATTGTACTCTTTATATTTATCTATGGATTGTAAAGTTGACCGTAAAGTTGACGTTTTCCGAGTAGTGACATTAAATGACTGACAATATTTTTAAAACTCCCGCCTAATTTTAATTGCGCATATACCTGTTCCACATACGTAGAAAATAATATATATACAGTATGGTCCAAATGAAAGAAATAAATTCATTATTTCCTAAATCGGAGATTTTAGGGGAAAATCCTGAAACCCGTCGATTTTTATTTTTAAATGGGCGCTTCGTCAGAGCACTTTTTTATTTTTGACGTCATCTGTGTGAACGTGATGACGTCATCAAGAACATTTTTAAATAGAAAAGTGGGTCTTGCAATACGTTACTTGAAAGGTCTTTTAAATATCTATTCACCCATATCAATATGTCTAAGTAATTAATTTTTGTATGTTGTCAAAAAAATGATTTATTAAATTTTTAATGTTACAATAAATATTATAATTAAGTACAACCAAATTTAAAGCAAGTGCTCAAATTGTTTACCGTCAGCTAAAATATAATGCGAAAGACGAGCAGGGAACTCTTCTCGAACTTTCGCTATAACTTCCGGAGTTATTTTTGCAATCTCAATTCGTATCTTTGAGTTCATTAATATTTTGTGGTCTATTTATGTATACTTTATTTTTCAAGTATCCCCATAAAAAGAAATCGAGAGGAGTTAAATCAGGTGACCTCGTAGGCTACTCAATTGCTCCTCTTTGACCTATCCACCGATTTGGGAAGACGTTGTCCAAGTAGTTTCTCACAAAGACAGCATAGTGCGGTGAAGCACTATCTTGCTGCAGCCACAAATCATTTCTGTTTAGGAAAAACCGGTTTAGTTCTGGGAGCAAGAAGTTCTGCAGAAATTGTAAATATCGAGGACCTGTTAAGGTTTCTTCGAAAAAGTATGGTCCTATAATCCTATTATCTATTATTCCCGCCCAAATATTCACTTTCTATGGGTACTGAGTACGGTACTCCTGCATCCAGTGTGGATTTTCTGTAGTCAAATACCGGAACGTTTGACGATTCTCATGACTGTTTAGGAGAAATGTAGCTTCATCAAAAAAATAACTTTTTTTAAAAACATCGGGTCTCGGTTATTTTTTCCATTAGAATTTCACAAAATTCAACTCGTCTATCAACATTTTCTTCCATAAGTTGCTGCACTAAATTTACTTTATAAGGATGCCGCTTCTCCTTTTTTAGCGTTCTAAGAAATGTTTGATGGCCAACCTCATTGTCTCATTGTCTAACACTACTTGCCGTAAACTGGTATGGGGATTATCTTCAAAGGCTACCAGAACACCTAGTTTCTTGTTTTCAGATAATTGTTTTCTACACACTCTGTTCGTGAACGTGGATTTCAGCATAAATTTTCGGTGAATGTGTGGGTGGGTATGGTTGGGGATTGTTTAATCGGGCCTTACCTTTTTCCAAATAAATTAAATGGAGATATTTATACGCGGTTTCTGGAAGAAGTGTTAGATGAATTGTTGGAAAATGTACCGTTAAATATTAGACAACACATGTGGTTTCAGCACGATGGGGCATCTGTTCATTTTGCTGCAAGTGCTAGAAATTTCCTAAACAGACGATTTAGAGAAAAACGGATTGGTCGGGGTGGACCCCAATGTTGGCCTCCAAGGTCACCCGACTTAAACCCTATCGATTTTTTTATCTGGGGCTACATGAAGTCCTTAGTGTACGAAACCATCGTTGAAACTGAAGAAGATCTAATAGCGAGAATTCAAGCTGCGACAGAACTCATTCAGTCCAATCCGGAGTTATTCTCAAAAACACGTTTTTCAATGAGAAAACGGTGTAGAACGTGCTTACAAGTAAACGGCCGACAGTTTGAACAACTATTGTAATTTTGTCAATTTTGTTATTGTTGTATCTAATACATTTGTTTGAATTTAATTTTGATAGCTTTTGCGTTATTGTGATTTTTACTTTTATCAAGTTCTCAGAAAATCTCAGAAATAGCATGTATTCTTTTTTCAACTAACGCCTAACGCTTAGTTATTATTCGAAATCGAATTAATAGTATGGATTAAAAGCAAATACTTACTTGTTTAGCAAAACGCCGACGGGCAAATTACACAACAAATCATAATTTGTGAATTATCTAAGTACTTGCAGACTTTTGTTCAGAATCAAATATCTACAACACCGTTCATTTTAGCTCCATAAAAGGTTATTACTTTTTTACCTAAAAATGAACAGAAAATTTAAAAAAATTAAAAAAAAAATATTTGTTCCAGTGGCGTAAAAGATAGGGGGGATAAAAGTTGCCACAAACCCTGATAGCGCGCCACTGGTTAAATTTTTCAAAAGTCAGTTTATGTCAAAATATTACTTTCTTAAAGAGCATATTGGTCACCAAATTTGAAAAAAATATTTGGAGGCGTTTCTGATTTATGACAAATTTTTAATTTTGATTTCAAACTTTTAACACCCTGTATCTCGGAAACTAAGCCCTTTAAGGGTTTATGTTCCCATATCAAAATTCATCAATTAACGAGAGCTCTCTGGGGTAAAGCGTTGTCGGTCGAATATAGTATCACCCTGTATATGTATCTATCTATATGACAACAGTATAGATGAAATATCTATGTTTTTTAAAATAATGTGATCATAGAAAAAATCATGTGTGCATTACGAGCGTAAAATACTTTGTAAAGTTCCACTTTCCGCTCTTATACACAAATAGCTATTAAAAATTATGAAAATGGTACTAGTAACGTCCAAATTTAGGGATAATTTTTTTCGAAGTTGGTTGCCTTAAATCACTATTCATGGGCCCTCTTAAAAATTAAACAATATTTATTAAAATAAATTTATATTGATATAAAATCTTTGGGAAAATTTGGGAAAATATAATACAGTAAAAAATTGTATTGTGAAAAGTACTATTTTAGGGTATTTTTAAAAAATGTACCGGAAATAAGATTATTTACAGGTAAATGTATTTTTGTACTTTTCAAGGAAAAAGGTACTGTAAATAGTACAAATTGTACTTGAACGGTAGCACTAAATCTTTCTAAAATTCTTATGCCCCCCTTAATATAAACATTATTTTTAATATTCAAAAATTGAAATGTTTACTAAAGAAACTTTAACGGTAGGTTTTAGGAAGAAATCAGTAGAAAATTATTGAGAAATCACAAGTAAATTTTCCAAAAATAATTTTAATCAAAATTATAGGTATAAATTTAATGAGATCCTTGCGCTTGATGCATGCTGCAAAGAGTTTTTATGTCAGGTTTTAATTTAGTCAACTTTAGTCTCAAGTCTCCCCGTTTTGTTATATCCAGCCGGTTTCTTTTTTTACTTTCAAATCATTTATGGCACTAAATCCACATTCCGCTAAATATGAAGATGGAAATGGTAATACATAATAGTTTTCTCTTACACATTTGGTCGCCTTTGGATATTTAATTTCGGCTTCCTCACCAAGCCATGCCATCACTCCACTTATATTAAATACAGTTGTTGTAATAGACTCATCATATTGCTTTTCTGCACGTTCTTCTTGTTACAGCCTATTTGAAATATCAGACAAATCCTCTAACATTGGCTGCATCATCTAAGTTGGAAAATCAATTTGTTTCAAATCAGAAAATCTTTCCTTTAATTCAGCCGATAAAAATTTCAGATGATATATATATTTAGTTTTTCAAAGATATCGGCTAAATAACTAACTAATGCCCTACTATCGACTGTTAACAAATTTTTCATTTCAAGCTTGTCTGTTAAAATAACAAACAGTATCAAATATTTCTGTAAAACTTTTCAAGCAGTTTCATTTCGAGAGCCATCTTATTTCAGTGTGATATAAGTCTCACATAGTCTTCATTTTTTTCTTGACAAAAGAACAAGAAGCTTCCTAAATCTCTTCTATTTTACATGAAAAAAATCATCAACGTTTAAAAAATAACATACTGAAATTGGGTTTTTATGTCATTATTATTTTGTGCATTCAAGAAAAAAACTTTCGAAACGTGAATGTTTTTGGGTCATTTTCCATAATGCAATTTTTTTCTTTTTCTTTTCTCATAAAGGAGCTTCCTAATTGTCTCAATTTTGCCACAGCCATTTTTTATAACATAAAATTAATCTAAAAAAAGTTATTTTTTTATTTTGTCATTACTTTCGTCTAGTGGCCCAATCTCCTTAGATTTAGATTATGTAATTTTTTTTCGAAAAATTAATTTTTATTAAATATTTTTACAGCCAACCTAATAATATATAACCAATTTTTGGTTTCAATTAATGTTTGGCTGAAAGAATCAGGAATATCTCAACGATGAACACAATTAGGTATATGGAATGCTGAAAAACTAATAAAGTACCACAAAATAACATTTAATTACTATAGATAAATACAGGATGTTCCATTTAAGAAAATCCAGAAAAAAATCATTCCAAGTTTCGACTGATCCTGTATACAAAAATTAAATATTCCGCTATGTTAATAATTTTTAACAATTCTAGACTGTATTAGAAATCTTTTGAACGTTAATAGATTTTTTGACGTCAAATTTTTACAATGCTACAGGTTGTTAATGTTTTTAGAAAATGAATAAAAAAGTGCTTATATTTTTTAAACTACCTGGTATAACATTGCAAAATCTTATATTGCAGAAACGAGAAAATCGAGGAAAATCCAAAAATTTAAAAATATACAGGATATTTTATTAAAAAAATAGATAAGTTTGGTTCACCCAGTCAATATGAGTGGCTCTGTATGTAAGAAAATATTTTCTAAATATGGTCCTACATATGCCTCAACTTTTATCCAACTAACATTTTTTCGTATCTCTTACGACTAATGAGTAATTGACACTAATGCCGCAACCTGTATATTAAAAAATAACAGTTTACTTAAACTCTGGCTAACTCTCATCAAATCTTCCCACTATAAAATTGTTAATATCCATTTAACTTTATTCTAAGATTTCCTTTTTGCATTGTTTCTTGTATTTTCAATATGTCTATATTGAAATGAATTGATTACAAATTTAAAGTAAATGCACTTATTGAATCAAGTAACTTAAAAATTCTCAGTAGAGACCTAACCAAAAAGTTTTCAGATAAGGTTAGGGAATTAGTTAATCAATAAAATTCCCTTTTTAATAACTATGATAAAAAACATATAATTCAAAGAAATCCTCAACCACCAAAATTCTATGGTACAATTAAATTACATAAAGATACAAAACCAATTAGGCCTGTAGTTTCTTATATCAATACTTCAAATACAAAATTAGCAGAGTTTCTAAATAAAACTTTTAACTATTTTAACTAATTACGGTTACATATCAAAATACTCAGTAAAAAACTCTTTGGATTTGATACATAAACTAAATACACATAAATTAAATGAAAATACAAAATTAGTTTCATTTGAAGTTAGTAATATGTTTTCAAAAATTCCTCCATGTGAATGTATATCATTAATAACTAAATTCTTAGAAAGAAAACATATTAACCAAATTTCAGTCAATGAAATTATGAACCTATTTAATTTATGTATCAATAAAAATTACTTTGTTTTTTTATGATAAATTTTATATTCAAAATGAAGGATTACTAATGGGTAGTGCAATATCCAATTTTGGCAAATATTTTTATGGATAAATTAGAATAAAATATTTTTGATTCAAATATCTCCAGGAATGTGTTTGTAGTTTTGGTATAGATATGTTGATGATATTTTGGCTGGTTTTATGGGTAGTGATAGACAATTAGATATTTTCTTTAATTTTATTAACAATTTACATCCAAAAATAAAATTTACTGTTGAAATTGAAGATAACGGTTCTATAAATTTCTTAGATATAAATATTAAAAATAGGAAACTATAATATTCAATATTTAATTTATCGTAAACCAACTCATACAAATATGACCATCCCTTATAACTTAAATCACCCAATCTCATATAAATTAGCAGCTTATAATTCAATGATACATTTTCAATACCAATGAGTAAGGATGATTTTAAATGGGAAATTAACATAATAAAACAAATCGCTACCTCTAATAATTATCCAACAACCTAAAGATGACCTAAAATTAATAAATTTTCAAAATCGGGTATTTACAAACTAAATTGTCCGGATTGTAACGCCATATATCTTGGCCAAACATTAAGAAATTTTAACATATGATACTGTGAACACTTAAGAGCTTATAGATTAGAACAACCAGTTAAGTCACATTTAATAACACAATGGAAGTAATTCATATAAGTGACAAGAGAGAAGAACTCGATTTTTTGGAGGAATATGAAATAAAGAAACACCTAAAATTTCTTCAATATACAGTATTGAATGAATACCTAAACCTGGGAAGTTTAGTAATCTTAGATCACCTTTTGAACTAAATAATACTAACCAAATATATTTATAGAAAAAGGAGAATATTGCTTAATAATGATTGGTTGTCAGGTTTATCACATGAAATTATTTAGGTTTTCAAAAAAGATTTGTCAAACTTCTTTCTGTCTGGAAAATGGTAAGTCAAAATACCTAAACCTAAGTAGACTTGAATAAAACACTTTGGAAGACTGTGGAAAATAGTATTATATATCTTTCCATATTTATTTTTTTATGTCTATATTGTATTTTTTCATCACGTTTATTAAATTGATCAACACCCCTTCTTCATATATGGAAATTATATTCCAAGGTGCTAATTTTAAGGTTTCTTTATTTATTTTTTGTTTATTTATAAGTTTAGCTTTACCTGTTTTTCCTTTCCTCTTAATTGTCTTACTCTCACTTTCTCCCTTTTTTCCTTTTCATATTCATTTCCCTTTTCATGGCCTTATCGTTTTTTCTTCATATCCTTACCATTCACAGGTAACTTTTTGTATCCTACTTTTGCGTTCTTTCCTTTGCTTCTTTCTTCCTTGGCAATCTCTTTTCTTTGCTTTTAAATTTATTGCTTTTTTTTGTATGCTCTCAGTCAATAAATACTTTTTCAAGTAGATTCAGGAGTGAACTTTTGTTTATCAAATAATCAATTATTTCATTTAAGCTTTTAATTTCTATTAGGATCATCTTTTCAGATAAAAATTGTACATTTCGTATATTAATAAATTTTTAAAATCAACTGATTTCAATGATGTGTAACACATAGAATCTAAAATGAAAAGTTAAAGATATTAGGGGATGTAATACAAGGTATAATTGAAAAATGTAACTAACTAACTTTTTATAAACTTATGAAAATTATTATTTTGTAATTCGCCTTATCAACTTATCTATGAATTTTTGAAAAATTAGCTTCAAAATGAAGTAGGTTACTGTATTAGATTTAAGTATATCTGAAAGTGTTGTGATTATACATATTTTTGTATCTAGAAATGTGGGTATTCATAATATTTTTAATTTAAGTTAAAATATCCATGTCATGTGAGATTATTATTTGTGAAGTGTTTTTTTAAATGTTAAAATATTTTCTAACACTAAATTCAATGAAATGGTTTAGGCGAATGTTGTTGGTGTTGTAAATGCTAGTCAGGCACGAAATTTATAGAAATTTATAGCGAGAATGATTTCCTAAAAGAAGAGTTCCAAACTCTCGTACATTTGTATCTACTGTTAAATATTTCAGAGATTATGAGTTTTTCCTTTCTTTTAATATTAATAAATGAAGCTAGATCAATACGCAAGAATACTTTACGTAGAGGAACAAATACTGAAAACGATTGAAAATGGACCTGACAGAAGTTGTAGAAGACTTGTTTATGAAATTGGAGTATGTCATTTTATTTGGCGAACTCTAAAAGACCAAGGTTTGCATCCTTACCACATTTGTACAGGGTATCCGTGAAACTAGTGCGCATATTTATGGATGAGGTATAAAAATTTACGTTGAATAAAAATGTCTTATAATTATTTTTTCTAAAGTTTGCCGCTTTCAAAAAAATTTTACATCTACCCAAATATTATCTATCGAAAAGAAACTAAACCCGGCCACACCGCGACAGTTGAATAACTCTGTTAAATATAATTTGATAAAATACTAAACAATAGTTTTTTAAACATTCTAAAAATAAGTTTTTATTTTAGTACAACTAGATTTTTATAATGATCCATTACAGGGGATGAAGAAGAGTGGAAAATTTCACAAAAATGTTCGAAGTAACGTCTATCTACACGCATGCATTCATTTTTTCGAATCTAATTGTTATTAATTTTATAATTAAATAAATTCTTATCTTAATTAGAAGCTACATTGATAGCGAATAGCTACAGCGATGTCATAATTGTTTATAAAAAGTACATTCTCGGTGTCTACCTTGGGACGATTATCATACACAATAATATATAATTATATAAATAATAATCCATGACATTAAGACCGGGAGATCTCGAGGGGGCTATAAAATTGGTTCATTTCTACCAATCCAACAGCCAGGATAATTTGTATCAAGAAAAAGCTCTACTGCCTGAGAGAAATGTGGTGGAGCCCCATCATGTAGAATCCACGTGTCACGGCGGATGTTCAATCGAGAAGCTCTGGTAAATCATTTTCCAAGAAAGATAAATATTTTACCCCATGTAATTGTCTTGGTAACTCAAATGGACCTACCAACTGATTTCCGACAATACCAGCCGACACATTAATGCTAAACTTCATTTGAAAATTCTACAAAATTCTAGTCTTCGTAGTAAATCTTGTACGCTTTGGATATGGTAGGGGTGGAGAAATTGTTCTTGAAATATTTGGTGGACAACAGTTTTACTAACACCAACTTACCTTGCACCTGATCGTAAAGTCACTGTGGGATTTTCGTCACCAATATCTAAGACATTATCCTCGGCAATTATTACACGATCCGAACGATTTCTACCACTACTTTTTTAGGTAATACACTACCCGTTTCCAATAATCTTTGGTACACTGATATAAAACATCACGTGTTAGGTTGATGTCTATTTGGATATTTTTCACAATAAAATCTACTAGCAGCACGAGAACTGCAATTGCTTCATCGTAGGTTATTATCACGTCGTGATATTCTTGATTTGAATTAAATGCCATTTTTCACTGAATTATTGAAACTACAAAAATTTTAGCAAGTGTTAAACAAACAATTGAATGATCCGAAACATCTACAAACTAACACAATTTTATGATTAATCAAGCAGATAATGGTTACGTTCATACGTGTCAATTGAGGAGGATTGCTCCGAAAGTAGCGCTTCTTCTACATACCACTTGAAAATACGCATTATTTTCACCCTGTATAGTACACGCCTTATATCCAAGGGACGAGGAGTGAAAAATAAATCGCTGGCATGGAAAACTTGTTGGTAAGTATTAAATAAAGGTAACTTTAAAACACACATTTTTCTTACAAGATTTCGTTCAATTTTTGAAACAATATAAATTGTGTCGTCTAAAATGAAAAGTTGCTTGTGAAATTGTGTAAACTGAAAAAATCGTTTAAAAACTAGAGCATGTTCTATTTTTCATACAATTTGGGTATATGTCATGTATTCTTTGATTCAAAATTGTGTTTCATGTAAAATATAAATTCATACTTTATCAATCATCGGCCAAAGTTATTTGATAGCGTGATTAGTTTGTTTGTGGTTTATTATTATGTTTTGTCTAAGGAAGAGGTAGAAACTCTAGTTAGCGAGTTTTCAAATGATTCTTGTTTGTATAATGTAAAACATAAAGATTACCATAATAAGTATTTCAGAAGTTCGGCGGAAAAAAATGAACAAGTTTTAAAAAAAAATATGGGTTCATATATTCAACAAAATGTAAAGCAATTAATTTTGTTTCCAAAATTGTTCTAAAAATTGAACGAAATCTAGTATAAAAAATTGCATAGTCTAAAACTACCTAAAGTATCAACTATTATAGTTATTAATAATTTACCGACAACCTCCCATTTAACGTGTAACGTGCATTATTTCGCAAATAATATTTGACCGTCTAGAGCCGAATGATGCTTGGAAAATAGGTTGATAATTGCATCGTTTTTTATTTTACAATTTATCAAAAAAAATTACAAAATATCGCTTACGGGTGTGACTGAGACTTCACAGTTTTAATATTTGTATCTATATTGCTCACTCCAATAATAAATAAGATTAGTGTTTGCGGTGTTACTGCTAAAACTGGTTTGCTATGTTCGAATTTAATAGTGTTATTAAGAGAAAATGTTATTCTTTAGGGATTGTTTATACAAACATCGAGGTCGATATATTTGTCAAGAAATGCTGGGTTAATTAAATACGGCATCGCTGCGGGTTAACTTGATTGAAACTCCCAAATCAAAGAGATAACTATTGAGCTAACAATCTGCATTGAAATTATATAGAGAAAGCGGTGAATCGGTTCTATAGACCGAAATCCGACCTACAAAGTTTTCTTAGTCTGTTTCTCCAATAACTTCCTCTCTCCAACTCTATAATTAGATTATCTTCACAGATGGTGTGTAACTAGTATGGAGAAAATTTGAGTAAGGCACATGAATCATGGTATAATATGGTAATTAAATTTAATTTTAAATATTTTGATTTGATACAATACAATACTTTATTTTTTATAAGAAAAAGTTTTAATGACATTTAAGCTGAATGTTAACATAGGTACAGGATGTTAATAGGAATCGAAAAATATTTTTTTTTATATAGCCACAAACTGATTCAATATTTGTTCAAGACATTTTACAGGATATACTGTAATTACAATTGAAATTACGTATATATAAATCCAGACAAGGAGATTGGAATCTAACATGTTTCGATATTGTGACATTTTTGAAATGAAATAAGTCGTATTTTGACAAATAAAATTCGTCAAAAAGAGTTCTTCAAAATACAAATTAATTTTAAAGAGAAAATTTTATTATTTCAAAAAATTCTCGTTAACTTTTTATTTATCAAAAGTATTGGCAACATCTCGACCCCTACTGACTACATTTACAATTTTTTAACAGTATTCGACAACAACACAAGTTCTTAGCGGAAAATTACAAGTAGAGTTAAATATAAAACTGAGATGCATTTCACTGATCTATTAAACTATCTCTTTCTTAAAACAACTGCTAGTCACCTTTCATAATATTGTTATAACGCTTAAGGAATATATAGCATACATATAGCCATAATAAAATTAAAAATAGTCATGTATACATTACCGAGTTTCCAAACAAAAAATAATTTACCCCAGTAAAATATTGTGTATTTTTTGTCTGACCTGAGTTAATTGCTCTAAAATAGCAACAAAACAGTAATTACATTGTTAACAGAAATAAGAAGTGTTAAATCAAAAAATAATGAGAAAACTATATCTACGTTTATGTATGTTTGACGCCATTTTGTGAAAACGTTAATCATCATATTAAAAATATTATAACGTTTCTGTTAGAGAATTATGGATGAATACAAGTTTCTTTTAATTTGTTGAATACGAAATAAACCACTATTGTATCCCTCAGTTTTCCTGCAAGGGTTATTATTTTTTGATAACCTGAATGCATTTTTATACCAAAAAGATGACATTTTATAAAGAAGCACCAAAATGAAAATATACAGGGTGCAGCATTAGTACGATATATCCGTTATTAAATTGGCTATGGAAGAAAATCCACACAACAGCGTTCGGCAAGTTAGTCGAGAACATGATGTTCATTTTACTTCTATTCATAAAGTATTAAAACATCAAAAGTGGCATCCCTTTAAGGTGCACCTTGTACAAGAACTATTACATGACGACAAAACGTTTGACTGCGTAACGGATTACCATCTTCCAGAAAAATTGGAATTCTATGGAATTCGGGGAAAAGCTTTGGATTTATTCTCCTCATATTTGAATAGTCGAACTCAAAAAGTAATACTGCACTCTGGCGATAAATCCGATATAGTAAAATTAATTTTATTATATTTACTTTTATAATTAATTACATTAATGATTTACCTAATAACATTGCGGCAACTATTTTAAACACTTGCAGCCAAAAAAATGACACCGAACTTTTAAGCAATCTGACAGAAAACGATGCAGTGAGGTGGTTTAACTCCAACAAAGTGAAAGTATACCCTGAAAAAACAGAAAAACTTGTATTATGTAAAGGAAATAACAAACAAAATGTCAAATTGTTGGGGATCAATATAAGAACATTTTCAATGATTTCTTATGTAATATTTATAATACTTAAAGTAGTAAAAATTCTGTAAATTTAATAGGAATTGTTAATTATATAATATATAATAACAAAATTAAAGTAATTCATTGTAAAAAAATAGGCCTTTGTTGTATCTGAATAATAAACTAAATTCAATGTTGAAATAAAAATTATGATGCCAAGATGCAAGTAAAAACATCATATTATAATGATTAATAGTTAATTCTTTAGATACAGTCGAAATAGGTAAAATTAATATTGTTGTAATTTGTAATCAATTATTTATTTGAAGTTTAAATGATTAAGTGTTTTAACTAAAAAAAAATAAACATAATGAATGCTATGATTTCGGAATTCGACGGAGCTCTCTTCTGTTTGTGAACTGAAAGAGAAAACAACCTTGTTAGTAAGAAATCCAAAATGATTACTTAATCTCAAGTTTAATTTTCTTAAAAAAGAAAGTAATCTAATTAAAAATAATTAATATTACCTGATTAGAAATTACTTAAAGCATTAAGCTAGTACTTTTATTATTATTAAAAAGCTAGTTTTATAAATATAACCATATAGTATTTGACAAAAGACAATAGCGTTATCAATAGAAATAAATAAACCTTAACTGTTGTCAATGGACTCCTACAAGAAGGTGACACTTTTTTTTTTTTTTGTAAATTGGGACAATTAAAGGAATGATAAACTTTATTTGGGTCAACGGCCGAGGAGTGACGGACATTTTGAATTGACACATAGGAAGTGAGAAGCATTGGATTTTTATTTACAACACAAAGGACTACAAAGTGGTAATTGTTGATGATTTTATTTTTTTAAATTTTATTTACTTTTCCTTTGTTTAAAAATAGATTTAGATAATTATATTATAATTATTTTGTTTGAACCATATTTTTTATTTGAACTCACCCTGAGATAAGTAGTCAATTGCATCTCACATAAAATTTATACCGGGCATTACAAAATTGGGGCGCATCACAAACATAACTATAATTAAACTCTCCCATAACAATATTCAAAGTGGTACAAAAATTTGGAATCGGCCAGTTATCTCGTAAATTGCTAGTCCGATTTCTACAAAATTTGGGATAATCCTATTTTGGGATACGGAAATTCCAGATTTGACATTCGCAATATTGCTAGATTTGCCGTTTCTCTGATATTATTAGTCACTTTGGTTTTTTAAATACATCACCCTGTATATTCAGTCATTTTTGGAATATTCTGTTCAATACGAGTTCAACCATATATGACACTTATGATTTTCTATAGTCTAGATTTGAAGAAATTTAAATGTTTAAATCTAGAATGTTTACATTATTAAATAAAACTGACAGTAGTTTGATGTGTTTTGAACAGTTCTGTAAGGTAAATTGCTTCTCTAAAATGGTTGTACGGGGTACGGCGACTGAAAAAGATCTTATAGTGAAGTAGCCAAGTTGTTCAACGATACTTTCCCAAACCGATCTCCTATCCATAAGGCGACGGTACAAAAAACAGTTAAGTGTTTTGAGGACTCTGGAGTAGTAAAAGATAGATACCGATCAGGTAGACCAAAAATAGTTATGATTGACAACAAAACTTTAGATATAATACAGAGTTTCGTTGAAGATCCACATACATCCTTCCGCAGGGTTGCACAAGTACATGATGTAGGTCATTCTTCAGTCTTACGTGTATTACATAAGAATATATTTCAACCATACAAAATTCATTTATTTCAAGAATTAAGTGAAAATGACTTCGACCGTAGATTAGAGTTTACTGAGGTAATGATGGATTAAATTGAAAATGACGGAAACTTCGATAACAACATATGTATTTCTAACGAAGCAACCTTTACACGGTGTGGGAGAGTAAATGGACATAATTTAAGGTACTGGGGTGACATAAATCCACACTGGATACGTGAACACAATACTCAAAGACCACAAATATTAAATGTGTGGTTAGGAATAGTGGGTACTCAGTTAATGGCGCTGTTATTTATCGAAGGAAATTTACTTTCAGATACATACGAATTGCTCCTTAGAAATGAAATTGTACGTACACTGAGAAACTTGTTTGGGATAAATTTTAATCAGATATGGTTTCAGCAAGATGGAGCTTCAGCTCATTTTGGTGTAAATATTCGGCGTTATTTAGATGAGATATTTCCCGGACGATGGATTGGTAGACGAGGTAGTATTGAATGGCCTTCACATTATTTTTATTAGGGACAAAAATTCAGTATACAAAACTAAACCAACAAGTCTTGAAGAGCTAAGGCAGCGAATTATAGATGAATCTCTATTAATTTATAGACAATTATGGAGAAATGTGGTAGACGCATTCTACCATCTACTGTCAACTCACAAATGGAGCACATTTTGAACACTTGATTAAGTAATCATAATTTTAAAAACGTTGTAATCTCTCAATTGTTACGTATTAATGTAGTTGAAAATAGTATGTATAAAAAAATTTATTGAGACAATTAAGCGTTGCCAGACTTCTGTTTTATTTATTTAAAATATCCTAGACTTCATAAGTGTTACATATGGTTGAACTCGTATTGAAGAGAAGATTCCAAAAATCACTGAATATAAAAGGTAATGTATTTAAAAAACCAAAGTAACTAATAATATCAGAGAAACCGCAAACCTAGCAACATTGCAAATATCAAATCTGGAATCTCCGTATACCAAAATAGGCTTACTCCAAATTTTGT
This sequence comes from Hermaeophaga mercurialis, assembly GCA_951812935.1. Taxonomy (NCBI): domain Eukaryota; kingdom Metazoa; phylum Arthropoda; class Insecta; order Coleoptera; family Chrysomelidae; genus Hermaeophaga; species Hermaeophaga mercurialis. Next base: position 15,996,588 of record OX638360.1, read on the forward strand.
AGAATTCGGACCAGCAATTTACGAGATAATTGGCCGTTTCCAGACCTTTGGTCCACTCTGTATAAAGCATTCGTTTTGTCGCTTGTGACTGTCAATATCATTCAGTTATTCTCACTGCTATTTTTTTTTCATTATTGGATGGAAAAAATAATTACAACCCACAGCATACTAATGTAATATTATCTCATAAAATTCTATTAAAATATTGGTTCATATTTTGAGTGACGTGAAGTATTGAAGAAACTTTCGTAAGTACCTCTAAAGTGCACTGATTTCTCGTGACAATCCGTTTTCAGAGTTTTAACAACAGCATAAGAATACTCAACCTAGGATGAAAGCGTTTCTCAGAACTTTGAAAATTAGTAGCGAGCAAATAAATTATGGAAAACAGGCTATAAAAGTGGCCATAATTCCCGAGTTTGGAATCATATAATCCTCGAGCTACGAGTGAATGCTGGGAGAGATAGGGTCGCCAACTTCACTTCACTGTTTATAACTAATCGCAGTTGGTAAAAGCCGCTATTGTTTTGAAAAATAGCCAGACAGAGATCCTGGATCGTTTTAACAATAATACGTGTTTACATATACAGAGTGCGGCATTAGTGCGTCGAAGCTCGATTAGTTCGTTATTATTGAAGTTACCAAAAAAATCAGATGGGATTTCAACTTTTGATTACTCTGTATCAAATATTTTTTAATACCATAGCATAAAAATTGAAAATTAGGATAGGAACATGTAAGCCGTTTTTATTAATTTTTAACGTTTTGGCTGCTACATACATCTAAATTCAAAGAAATGTGATTTTCAGGTGGCTGTAGATTCTTTATTAAACATAATATACAACAAGTACATACATCGTTGAAATTAGCTCGGCAAGAGGTTTATAAAAATGTATAAATATACGGGGTATTCCATTTAAAAAAACAACATTTTTGTCTGGCACTGCGTTCCTGAACACACTGTATATTTGGGACTAATTTTAAAATATGAATCTCAAGACTGCCTACACTTTTTGTAAAAACTTTATTTTCCTAACTTCAATAATAGCGGACTAATCGAGCTTCGACGCACTAATGCCGCACTAATGCCTCACTCTGTATATTGTATATTACAGTTATATTGAATCGATAGTTTCCACAAAGTAAGAATTGAAACAATTAATTTAATTTTAGTGTTGAATTAAATTTAAAATTCAAAGATTAAGTATAGCTTCGTATGAAGTTATTAAGTTTTAACTTGGATGAGGGGCAGTTAAATGAAAACCGAACACTTTCCATAAAACACATTCCTCGCAAAAGTTGGCAACACTGTTGTTAATTATTGATATGGCCAACTTTTGGATAGGAGACATGCATAGTGACAATACAGGTACTCACAGCTATACACAGTTGTTTGTTTATTTCTCTGTAGATGAGTGTAGTGAAAAGTGCATGCGTCCAGCATTAGAAATGGAGGCAAGTAAGGAAGAGCGGAGAGGTGCAAACTGTTTTTTTTTGGGTGCTGAGGGAGCTTGAATGTACCAAATTAATTGTGACATGTCTGTTGTACATGAAGAACCCCGCATGTCATTGACAAATGTGGCATAAGAAAATCCGAGAAGGACGCACATATTTGCGAAATGATTCCAGTAAAGTTATGACGACCTTTTTCTTCGATTGCAGGGACCTTCTGCTCCGTGACTTCATCGAGAGTGGAGCTACAATAAATGTGAAGCGCTATGAAAACACTTTACTAAAACGCGTCATAGAGTCAAAATGCCTTGGAATATTCCCAGACGGAATCATCCTTTTGAGTGATAATGTCCGTCTCCACACTGCCAATGTGGTGAGGCATACGCTTCAGCGATTTGGTTGGGAAATACTTCAACATGCTTCGTACAGCCCAGATCTTTTCCGTTACGATTTTCATATTTTTGATAACTTGAAGAAAGACGACGAAATGCAAGATCGTTTTGTTTCTTACTGAGATAAGGACATTATTAACAAACGAATGCGGTAAGTTGCAAGATGAGGGTGTTAATAGCGCTTATCACCCGAATTAAAATACATTTTATCTACGATTGCCAAGAATTATCAATATTAATAAATGTGAATGATATTTCGAATTAATTTATTTGATAGCTGAGGATAGCTGAGGAATGCTTAATTTAAAATCAAAACAGCGAGTCTGTAATACCAGCTATTTATTGATATGACAACTTGACAGTTTGTTACAAACATCGTCAAATAATGTCTCTTAGTTTATAGAAACCACGTTGATATGAGTGAGTTTGAATTTGAAAGTGTTGCATCAGATATTGAAGATTGTGCAACTAAACAATTTCGTTACTTATTCCAGAAAAATCACGATTAAATTACGAATAAACTGGATGTTTTAGCAAATGGTCCGAGAAAGAAAGTTGCAAATCAAAAGAATGAGAAGGTGTTACTAGCATATTTTAAGAAACTATCTAAAAGTTAAATCTACAAGCATTTGGGTACATTATTCAATAATTCACGCGAAGATATATAGTAACAAAAATGTGAATATTGGCAAATATATTCAATTGATTGCATTTCTTAAGCGAAAATCCGAAGGGTATAAACCCAAGAGCTCAAATATTTTAACGAAGCAGGTTATAACTAAGTTTTTACAAGAAACTGATAATGAAAAGTGGCTACAACGGAGGTTTCTTTATAGAGTAATACCAAAAATTATTCATTTATATACATAAAGAATAATTTGCAGGTAGTTTTGATTTTTCGAGTTGTGGAGTTTGCATGAAGGAGAAACTCACTAACATGCAAGAGAAAGACGTGAGGGAAGAGGATCAAATATTTTTCGTTATAATACCAAACACAAAGACTACGAGATGTCGCGTGAATTTGTTATAACTTGTGGAGGCACTGACTAAATTAATTTAGTAGAAAAGGTACGAAAATACATAGTACTACCTGCGCCTCTCTAATACCAATCACCAAAGGTTCTTTGTTGGTTACAGGAATAGCATATGTATAATATTGGCAGTCGGTATTAACACAATTAGTAAAATTTCAAAAACATTGGTTCTTTTTTGAGAATACCAAATGTAAAAGATTGTAACGACCATTACTTCAAAAGGTCACTTCATCACTTGCAAATTCAGGAGCGGATACATTAGCAGTGAAAAGACACAGAAGCTAGAAAAGCAATACAATAGCTGAGGAATATATTCAAACATCCATAGAAAATAAAAAACAAACAGCTACAAAAATCTGGGAGACAAAAATTTGCAAATTGTCATATCAAACAGTAACCACAGTATTAATTTGGAAATTATTGATTATTGATAGCTCACTATCTAACTTATATTGATAATAGCGTTTAATGCCTAGCTCAAATAAATTTGATAATAGATTTTTATCAAGACAGTCGTAGATAAATCTATTAATACTTTTGGCAAAAAAAAACATTCCAATGTCACTTTTTAGTGGGTGTTTGGTTATTATTTGGCTGCTTGTAATACATATTTCTTTGTATAAATAATGTTTGAGCAACCAATTTGAATTAAAAATGGTAGATTAAATAATATATGCTATTATAATACTAACTCCATTGTAATTTATAGCTTATTTAAACAAATTTAGTGAAAATTATAATAAAAGTTATAGAAAAAGTCTTCATAAAATTCAAAATAACTTCATTAATTGAAATTATGAATAAATTAATTGCAGATCACGCTCACCGAGATGACGTCAAAAATAAAAAGGTGATCTGACGAAGCGCCCATTTAAAAATAATCGACGGGTTTCAGGGTTTTAGCCTAAAATCGCCGTTTTACGAAATAATTAATTTACTTCTTTCATTTGGACCATATTGTATAAATATGTAAAATAAAATAAATAAATAAAAAAAATGTTGAGTTGCTTCATATTTATTCAACATTTATTTTTACATTTGTACGCTTATGCAAATCCCTTACAGAAACACCCTAATCGAAGATTTTTTATTTTCTGAAAAAGTAATTATCAAAATATAAGTGTAACAAAAAAGCTAGATAAGAAACCTGCAAATAAAACTATTTCAAGCCAATCTTGGGTTTTCTAAATTTTAGTTATCACTTTAATTTTTGAAACTTAGTAACCTAGTACCCAGACATTTAGTAGTATTAAAAGTACCACGGTTATAATAAACTGCTAAAGAAGATTTTAACAAATGTCAAAAATCACCTTCCATATTAGTAAAAAAATAATGCCACAATACTGTTTATCCATCATAGATATATAAATGGTCGTCTTGATTCACCTTTATAATATTTCTACTATAATTTTCTAATTTTATAAAAGAATGAATATAAAAAATCCTTATAATTATTCTTCAAGGAATATGAGTAAGCTTCAGAATATAAATACATTAAGTAAGTACACATATTTATTTTATCATTTTCTAAAATAAGTAAGTCTCCGGCTAAGATTATTATCCTTTAATAAATACCAGCTGAACTTTTTAGAGAAGGGTCTATATTTCTCGATAACTTTACAAGTAAAGAACGCTCTTAAATGTAATAGACTGATTTATATCTACTCGCAAAATCTAAAATAGACTTTACTTTAATAAAATTCTCATAATAGTGAAAACGAAATATCGTGAATGGTTGTAAATAAAGTATAACTTTCATAAACGATTTGTGAATTTTGAAGGAAAATTAACTTGACTGTAGTCTCTAGACGGAATATTTGATTTGTATACTTTTTGGTAAAACTGTATGCTCCTAGTCCAAATTTAATTAGCGTTCTCAAAGGTAAGAACTTTCAGAACCGGCTTCAGAAAAAAAAATAATTGTGGCGGAACATATCAAAAATTCAGACCCGTATGCGAATTTTTTAAATTGTCATAAATGATTTTCAAAGTACATCAACAGACAATGAAACAGTGTATGTGATATTTTTTCACATTTTTATTGAATGCTTCATCATGTTGGAAGTACATTTAGCAAAATATTTTGTAAAAAGTCAAAATAAACTTGTCCTGTTAAAGAACCATCAAAAAATGATGCTCCATCAATTTGTTATTTATCCGGCCAATCTACACGATCGCAGAAAACCGTTAACTGGGAATGAAGCTCTCAAACAGCATGCGAATTTTCATCTGCCCAGTCATGTGAATTACTGTAATTATTTATCCCAACTCTTGTAAACTGTAATTCGTTTGTGCAAAGTGTACTTATACAGAACTGGTCTATGATACCTAATCTACCCACAAAATTCGTGGTTTTTCTCCGAGGTTTTCACAGATGAACCTAACAATAATCTACCTCAAATAGTGTGTCCACGTCTCTGTGCAACTCTCGACAACATTCATTTTACACCAGAGGTAATTAAACAACATTTACGAAAACTGCGTAATAATTCATCGCCTGGATCCGTTTAACTTCTTTTTTCCTTAAACAATGCGTAAATTCTATAGCAACCCCTCTATCCCTAATAATAAATTCCTCTTTTAATCAGGGTTATCTCCCTTCTTCCTGGAAATTAGCTTCAATAACTCCAATTTTTAAAAAGGGTAACAAACTTGATTGTAATAATTATCGTCCAATTAGCCTGGTACCTATTGTTAGCAAAGTCATGGAAGCCATTATTTCTGAAGCTATGTCCGAGTTTCTACTTCAAGAAAATGTGATCCCTTACCAACAGCATGGTTTCATCAAAGGGCGGTCAACAATCACAAACTTACTCCGCTGTATCAACGACTGGACTACATCCATCAACAATCGCCATCCTGTCGATGTAGTCTACTTAGACTTCTCCAAAGCTTTTGATCGTGTTCCTAAACGTAGGTTGCTAGCTAAATTGGATCACTTTGGCATCCGTGGAAAGTTAAATCTTTGGATTCAGGATTTAATATATGACAGATATTTCCGAGTTCGCGTTGGTTAAGCTTACTCGTCAGAAAAACCAGTCAGTAGCGGAGTTCTTCAAGGTTTAGTACTTGGACCACTACTTTTTTCTGTATATACTTGTGATCTTCCGCTCATGCTTTCTAGTAAGGTTTCTATTTACGCTGATGACACAAATATATACGTGAATCCTGTTATTGATCAACATGTACTTCAACACGATCTTGACTTAATATTTAAGTGGTTACTTCCTCTTAATACTGAAAAATGTGTTGTTCTACATATCGGCAAGAACCCAAACTTACCATAATTTATGAATGGACATCCTTTAAACTCTGTAACCTCCCACAACGACCTCGGAGTGGTAATTACTAGTGACTTAAATTGGTCGGAACACATAGCGTCGGTCTGCAAATTCAAAATTATTCCTGATTCGGAAGTGCTTTTCACGCATCTCTCTAAAGTCGGTTTGTAAACTCTATTCTATATATGTCAGACCTATTCTAGAATTTGCTGGACCTGTCTAGAATCCTGATCTTACTAGACAAAAGACTTTACTTGAAAATGTCCAACGTTAGGCCACAAGACTAGCATTTGGCCGAGTAAGACCTTGTTATGAAGATAGACTGTCCATGGCTCATATAACCACATACGAGAATCGACGTCTGCGGGGTGACTTAATTGTCTCCTTCCGAATTCTCAAGTACAACTTCGGAGACCTGAAAGAGCTGTTTACTCTAAACCAAGACGAACGTTTAAGAGGCCACCACTTTAAATTGAAGAAAGAACAGGCGATAGCAAGGTCCAGGGTTAACTGCCTTCCCCACCGAATATTCAATATTTGGAACAATTTGGATTGTGACACAATTTCATCAGTTTCTGTAAACACTTTTAAAAACACGCTTGATTGTACACTATTTTATTTATTGGACTCTACTTCGCTAAATATTTCGTTTTTAAGTAATTATTTTTCATTTTTTTTTGGTCAGTAGTTTTATATTGTCTTTCTTCTCAGATTTTGGGCATAACAGTAGCTTGCTTCTCTGCCCTTATTTGTAATTAATAATAATAAAAACAATAATCTATTTCCTGATTCAGTACGTCAATGTAAACTAACATATATGCCTGATGGTGGATCATTTAAAATTTTGATTTGGTTTTTGTGATGGATTTAATTTTGTTAAAATATAATAATAGAAATTATTTAATAGATTCTTATTTCATAGAGCGCGACTTACTGCGGTATTTTCTAATTAACAGAATCGGGGTGTGGAAGATAATAATGATTTTAAAAGACAATTTATTTTTCTTCTATAAAATCATCGTAGTGAAATATGCTACACAAAACCATAAACATGAAAAAATATCAAGATATTCATAAATAATATTTAGAATATGAAAAAAGTTAAAGCTGTAATCTTGGAATGTCGCAATAAACGGCGTTTTTTGGTAATGTACAGGGTAAGTTACATTAAAATGAAAATTTATACAGGGCGTAATGTGGAGAGGACAAAGCGGGTTCGTATATCATCAGTACATCATCGGTTTTATATTCTAATCATACCCGCATCAGGACCTTTGAAATTTATGTATAAATGTAATAAGTTGAAACAATTATCTGCAAATAACTTATTTTAGCGGTTATATGTTTTTCTGTATTAATAGTTGAAAAACAATTTTATCTTTATAAAAAAAAATTGCTACAAAAACTAATACAATTAAATTTGATTTTGAAGCAAAATAGTTTGGTTATTGCTATTTAGTATTTGTTTTTTGTTTTATGATAAATAAAAATACAAGACAAAACTCTTATCACTAGAATTGTTTGATGATTTTTCATAGAAGTGACATTATATTATGTTACATGTCAAATTAATAATTACTTTAGTATCTAGTAGATTAAATAAATGCATAAACATGCCAATATAACGTATAAATTAAACTAGCTTGTGATTATGAAATACTAAATGGCATATTTATTCCATAAGGCTATTTACACATTTAACCACAAACACGTGTTAATGAAAACACAAAAACGAATGCGCATTTTCCAAACATCAATTTGAATTTTGGTCATTAGATTTATGCCATTTATTATAAAATAGAATATTATTTAATAAATAACATATTTTTTAGTAACAATTATGACAACTCTCGTAAGAATATTTAAAAAGGTTTAGAATACCATGGAGTATTAAGAGAAGTATATTTTATCTTTTACATTTATATTTTACTGCACTATTTGGAAAATATTCTAAAATAAATTGTTGAATAATGCAAAATACTTTACTTTTTTACTACATCCTGTTTGCATTAACGAATTAAATATTTAAGGCCTTTGGATAGTACCAATCCTAAAACGAGAATACCTATACATGTGTTATTAAAACTCTGATTCTCATGCGGAATATTATGAAGACAATTAATTTTTTTGTGGAAAAAATACAAAACCAGGTCAATTATTACATCGAGGGTAATTGTGCATTAAATTGTTATTTTTGGCGTTTACGTCAATAAAATCATACAAAGTAAGTAGAAGGTCGTGTCCAACAATTTCAGACTTATTACCGATCGGTAAAATTCGAAACTCTCTCAAATTATAACATGCTCAGATTTTTTCTGAAAAATTATTTTTTTAGATTAATTGACTCGTATCTATTTATAAACTCGATTTTCAGACGCGCTACTATGAGTTCTTTCTTGTCTTATTTTTTATATTTTCAAATGGTTTCCTGTGTATGCGTGACGCTATAAGTGTCTGAAAAAAGTGTTTTCAGTATATTACACTTATCATTTAATTATATTGATGTATTGCTGTAAAACAATTCGGTATTTTTTTTAAACATACAGTCTGGTCAGACGCGGAAAATTTCTGAAAATAATATTGTCATATACGAAAAATACGAAAAGAGCATTAGATTTAGTTGGTTAACTCGTTCAATAAATAGTTCATGCAATCGTTTCGTATAGTACACATTATTTTATATTCTTAAAAAGAGAATTATTATATTTTCTGTACGTAAGTTTATTTTTCAATATTTAATATAAATACGAGACTATTACAGTGCAGGGGGTTCAGTAGAGTTCAGTAGGGTTCAATAGAGTTCACTAGGGTTCAGTAGAGCCCAGGGGGCGATAGTCCAGTCGTCCCCGTTTGGGGATTCAAGCGGTCTCCCGACCGTGGGGCGAAGTTTAACTAGTGCCGAAGTAACATAAGCACCCCTCAAGAGCATCATCATCTGCTTGGTAAGAACTGATCATATTATCTTAGATACTTATTAATGATTATTAAGCATTCTTTTTATTTAGCTTTATTAAAGTGTAATTATTACTGAACTTGTCCTTTTAATTTGCTTGACAGTATTTTTTGGTTCAGGGTATTCATTACACGTTTCTTTAGATTAATTTGAGTCTATAGCTAAGTTTAATAACGTTTCAAATAAAAAACAAAAAATGTGTCTAAAATCTTATGACAGAGAGTAATATTATGTCATTGTCTAAATTAAAGAGAAACTGATGGAGTCAATTATCAATATACTTCTTGAAAAAATGGCTCCATCGGTAAATTTTTCATCAAATGCTAATTTTTGTATGAAATTTGTGTTCCTTTAACATTGGAAACAATCAGAATTTTTTGAAGGTTGTATAATTTTATTGGCTGACATAAGCCTGACAATAGTAATGGACTATAAATTGACTATACAGTAGTTTACTTCAGTTTTGTTACATTTTTATAAACAAGAAACATATACACTCCCATTCCGAAGTTTGACTTATTACTATGCAAAATATTGGGTATACAGAAAAATTGTTGGTTGACATTTGAAGTATCTTAAATTTATTCATCAAATTTTTAAAGTATTAAGGTATTAATACACACATTAAGTGAGACAAAACTCTTAATAGCATCTTCTGTTGCTGCATCCTCTTCTGTTCATCAAAGGATAATCGCAGGTTCCTATTGCAGGATTGAACTCAGTTCCTGCTCCACAGTTTTTAATCCAACAGCCACTTGCGTCACATTCCTGATATTGGCTAAAATAAAATCAGTTAAATTAAATATACCTGGAAATATAATATACACATATCAAAAACGTCCAATGAACACAAAGTTTTTTCCTCGTATATTCATCAATTGTAAGTGGATCTTAAAAAGTGAAATATCGTTACGATAACTGATTAGTCAACAATGACTTCATCTTGATTTTATTGTAATATGAGTTTTCTTTGACAAAATAATCAAACAAAAGTTAAAAAGTGCACTAAATTAAATGAACCTAACAATGAATGCAAAACATAAAAATCTAAACCAAAAGTGTTAATAATTGTATTTCCTTTAGTAGTATTAATTACAGCTGTAACCATCCTGGCATATTTCAAATTAAATTATCAATTTCGTTTTGATGTAATAAGGTCCATTTTTGTGTAAGAAGATGTTGAAGACCTTAGCGTCTATGAATATTATGCGGATCCTATAGATTCTCGATGGAATTAAGGTCTGCAGATTGTGCTGGCCACGGTAGAAGAGTAATATCCTCATTATCAAATCAATATTTTACTGTTGCCGTAGTACGTCGTCTTATTCTACAAGTAACGAAAAGTGGAGCTTGTAGCAGTGGCAAATGGAAGGAGAACAGCTTCTAAGATACGGTCAATATATTGATACTGATCGAAAATTAACATAAAAATGGGAACAGTTCGATGGTGAAAAATTATTCCAGTCTCATCATAACTTGTAGACCACCATATAGACGAACATCTTTCTTGAATCCGAGTATAGACAAAATCTTGCTTCATCTGTGAATAATACAGAACACCATTTTTGTAAGTCAAAATGGACATGTTATAGTCAACGATTTCTAACTTGTAACATGGGAACCCCCAATGGATGTCCAGTGTGCAGACCAGCATTATGTAGTCTACTTCTCAAAGTTTGACCACACATAATGTTGGGGGCACTTGCTAAGGCCTCACAGAGTTCGCGTGCAGCTGCATGCACATTTTGACGAGCTAATTCTACCACATATCAATCGTGAGGCATAGTTACATTGAAGATCTCTATGTCTTTGAACGACATCGTCAAACCGTTGATATTGATACCATAATGGTACCATTTTCATACTTGCTCTTAATAATCCCGTTTTAGTAGAGTTGCAAAGTGTACTACACCCTATTTTTAAAATTTGAGTACTTAACCTAACAAATTTGATATGCTGTCACTTTTACTTTCATTAAAATAGTGTCCTTAACTAATTCATTATTAATACGAGTACATATCTGGGTTTATAGAGAATAAGTTTACGAATCGAATGGTACGTATTCATAAAAAGTTTTTGTTGAAAAAACTGGAATTACCGTCGTATTCTTTAGACATTTTTTTGCAACAATTTGTCCAAATTTTAGCTTCAGTTTTTAACGTACCGACAGTCATTTCCATAAGGACTAGCAGCATGACAAAGTGTTCCAAATGTAAAAACTAAAAATAAAAAATAAGTACATATTAATAAAAGAAAGACTCTTTTTTGTTTTTGGGTTTCTGGTGGGGCCAAATTCGTTGAAACATCATGGAGTGCTGTTTTATGGGGCGTTCATAAACTCAAAATGTCTTTTCAAACCATTTCGAAATTAACGATTGCTTTTCTGCTATTCTCTTGTACAAAATCCATTAGAGAAAAAAATGAATCAAAAAATTAATTGATTTTAAAAAAATATATAAATATTTTTAATTTTAAGAAATAGTATAACACATACTACATTGCGATAGAGGATAGTTTCTATAGGTGTGTGAATTAATTTGGTCCGTTGGTTTCTTCCAAAAAAACCTACATGTGAAAAATCACAAAGTACACTAATCAAAGTATTTTCCATCGTTTGCTATTATTTTTTCCCAGTTGTTGTATTCTCTGACTGAAAAATGATTGGTTCTTCGAAACGACTCATTCATTTAAGCGTTTCTCTATTTTTTCATAATTGTTAAAGTGCTGGTCCGAAAGACCATGTGCCATCGATCTGAACAAGTGATAATGGGATGGAGCAATATCTGGTAAATATGGCGAGTGAGGTAAAAGTCCCAGCCAAGTGCTTCCAAGGTGACCTTCACAATCTCTCCAACATGTGGCCGAGCGTCAATGTGCTAGAAGCTCACTTTGTCGTGTCTCTTAAAATATTTCGGCCACTTCTTCTTTAATGCATTGTTTAAACAGATCAATTGCTGTTGGGAAGTTCCGCAGTGATGATTCAGCTCTGTTTTAATAACTCATGATTTACACTACAGTCTTCAGATTACAATATATACAGAGCATTACTTTTTTGCCGTGAATATTCCGCGTTGTTGTCGATGCCGATGGTTTTCGTGGATCACAAATGGATTTTCATCGATTGGTATTATGCAAGTAGATCCACCTATCGTCTCCATTCACAATACGACGCAAGTGTTTACATTCATGCAAGCTAATGTCAAGTAGCTGAAGGACTACAGTTTGAACATTTAAAATGAACGTTGTTCTAAATCGTAGAATATTTGTTTTTTTGTTGATTTTTATGTGGTGGTTTCGTCAATAAAACAATATTAATTTTATTATATCGTCTTTCAAGTGGATCAAAAACCAGAGAAAAAAATTAATTATGACGTTACTCCGCGAAAACTAAAGACGTTACAACTTAAATTTTGATTGTTAATAGTGTCATTTAAAAAATTAAAATTGACCTGTCCGAGGAATTTTCTTAAACAAAATTGAGTTAAAAACCAGATGGACCAAATTAATTCACATATCTATTTTATATACATATAGAGTGTACAAGAAAATAATAATTATTAAATGAACTCACTGAAAAACACAATTAAGACTAAATAATGTAGGATCTTCATTTTGACAATAAACTTTATCGTAATACTCTCTGGCGAACTAAACATACTTTTATATATTCCTATCTTTTTATTGATTATTTTAATTAAATTGCAATAAAAATGATTTTAAGATGAATATTTGGAATCTCCAAACGGATTTTTTGAATGTAAAGAAAACTTGGAAAATTGATATCACCAGGATTTTCCATTGACGTATAAAATTTATAATAATGTAATTACTGATTGGAACACGTGATCTACGATAAAGAATTATTAGTAGACAGCTTTTCATAAAGCCAAAGGTCATGTATACAAGTTGTTTTCTACTACTTAAAATTTCAATAATAAAAACAAACTTATATAGCAAAATATTTACGTAAATTTTGTGGAAAAACTATTAATTAATTAAATTCAATCAGTTTTCATGATAACTGTTTCTTAAACCCGTTCTTAAAATAATTTGGAGATAAATAGGTTAGTTTAATCATAAGTATTAAACAATAATCGATTCAACGATGCGAAAAAAATGTTAACATTTTTTGTAAGTCTGAAACACATGTTATTTTGATGATTTTTTAAAAATCATTATGGTTACACCCTTTTTTTAGTTGTGAGTTTGTCCTCATATCCTAAGATTTGCTATTTCTGAATATTACATCACCAGTACCGTCGCATCTGCTTTCGTTATTCTTTTAATTTTAATACAATATTTTCATATTTCTCGGGATATGTCTTCTGTTTATCTTCTTTTCGGCATTATTTGTATATTCTAGCAACGTAAAAAAAATTGTCCTTACGTCCTGAATCATTATTTCTATATATAACAAATATGTTTGACTTTAAAAATTCTAGTTTATTATACAAGGTGGTCCAAAATTGTCGAGCAAAACTTCTAGGGGTGATAGTTCACCTAAAAAATAATGGTTCCTTTTTATATAATTTTTTTTCGAAAACTCAACAGTAAGGTAGATACAAGCTTCTAAAATTGTATAAAAAAATTTTTTTTTAACTATCTTGAAAATGACTGGGACAAAAAATTTCTAATTTTAGACATAGAAGCTTTGCATAAAGAAACTTAATTTTATGTTGTTAGTCTTTTCATCCCTTCTGATTAAGGAGTAGTTTTTAGGGGTATACTTTAAAATTAGTTTAAAATATACAGGATATCCCAAAAAGGTGTGGCGTATCACAGTTATGTCTTTTTCTTACATATTTCATATACCCAAACATTGTGGTCCCCAAGATATTTTGATTTTTCGTAAATTGGAAACTCCAAAACTAATAGCCAAATCCAATATAAGTTATAAATATTAGGTGAGTAATAGAAACTATTGATGTATTTACAGTTATCTAAAACTCTACTGGGCGTCTAAAATGAGTCATTTATTTGATTACATTTTAAAATGCTATAACCGTTATTATGTTACATGGAACACCCTGTATTTTATCCGTGTATCATCTGGTAAATTTAATTATCTTTCAAAAATTGTGGAGGTCTGTCATATCTAAGTTTTGCAGTTTTGTAATTATTCTCTATTTTATAAAAAAAATTATTATTATTCCATTATTGTGATTAATTACACTTTGTATTTTATTAGCTATTTTTTCCGTGTTCATTAATATCTGTAAATTTTGTGTTCTGTGCTTATATGTAATTTGTTAATATTGTAACAATCTGTATGTACATTTCGACTATATGTTTTGTAATTGGATATTTATACCTTGTAAAACAGTTAATAATAAATAAATAAATAAATGTGAAAATTTCGTTTACAGAACATATCCCTTAGCAGTAAAAAATATGAACAAAGAATTAGGGCGCATTTGAGAGAATATCTCCAATAATGTATGGTACGAAATGTGAGGAAGTCCTTTGAAGACGGTGTATTCAATATCTTTTAATTTCCAACTAGACCTATTATGTTTAATTAAAGTTATATGTTTAATGTGGATCTGTTATTTATAATCTATTATGAATTTTGTATTGCAGAGAAAATTGGAATGACCATATCCAACTAATAAAACACACTGGTCTAATTCAGCACAACAGTGGAAAAATTATAAAAAAAAATAAACAATTGAAAATAATTCCAAAATTACAAAATTTAGGTATGGCAGACCTTTATAATTTAAAATCAAAGTTAGTACATGATGATGGATAAAATATAGGGTTTAAAATAAGCACGGTATTTGCGTTTTAATATGTGATCAAATAAGAGCCTCTACAATCTGTCCTTCACCTTCACCCTAAATATCCACTTGAAGAACTAATAAAAAATGAAAGGTGTAGTCCAACGAAATAATAGAACTGTTCAGTTTATGTGGATTCCTTCCGACATTGGTATCCAGGGAAATGAAGGTGCAGATGAAAATGCTCGTTTTGCAGCAACAAATAACAGTGCTGTGAATAATTGCACAAAAGGTGACCTAAAACAATTCTTTAAAACGAAGGTGTTCGATCTCTGGGAAAGTGAATGGTTACAATCACATTCTAAATTAAGTGAAATCAAATCACATGTGAAACCGTTTCGAGTTATGTAAAAAACCGCTGGTTACAAACTGTGTCAACTCGGCTTCGCCTCGGTCATTCGTATTTGACCCATTCCTTCCTGCTGTGGAACAAGAATCCCTTTCATTGTGAAATTTGTGATACAACAATCTCAGTAAAGCACATACTAATTCAGTGTCCACAATACTATTTTTACAGGAGTAAATACGATCTTCCGAATAATATGAAAGACTTACTGGCTGGTAGCAATTGCGACTTCAAAAAATTGAACTTCTTAAGAGACATTGATATTCTGTTTTATTTAAGTTTAGATATCTTAGGTTATAAATGTTAAATATTATATATTATTCGATATCATATTGTTCCGATCGCTAATCACTTGTTTGTGGATGCGATCTTTGTTTAACAAATAAAACATAATTGCCTCATTTTACTAGCTCAGATTAAATTTGAATTTTAGATAACTGTAAATGCATCAGTACTTTCTATTACTCACCTAATATTTATATCTAAAATAGATTTGGCTAAATTCATTTGTTTCAGAGTTATTAATTTTTTCCTTAGACCTTCCAGTTTAAGAAAGTCTTGGGAACCACAATGTTTAGGTATAGGAAATGTGTAGGATAGTTCAATTTATTTTTTATACTTTAAAAATGTGATAAAATACAGGGTATTCTATAAAAAAAAATATAAGTTTAATGCGCCACACATTATTGGAATACGTTGTGTATTTCAAAATAATTTTAAAATATACCTTTCATTAGCCCACATATTGCTAAATAAACAAAAATGTTACATTTTTTACCGTTTCGCTATAAAGAATCGTCGCGTCAATAGTGACTCACCCTGTATAACTGTCATTTGCAACTTATAGTTTTTTTAGACGTGTGTATTGGTACTTGGTTGTTGATGGTTATTTCCTTTCGGTGATCTCTCGCTGTTCGTTTGTTGACATTTTTATAATATTCTGGTCTTCTCATGCTATCCTGGTAGAATAGTTATAGCTGAAATTTTATAATTTCTAGATCTTATCCTTTTTTTTCTTGCTTCTTGTAAATGTAAATCAAAGTTCCTACATTTCAATGCTCTTCCACCTTTAAGGATGTCTCTGGATCTTTGCTTAATCAAAATAGGTGGATTTTTTTCGTGTTTATATACTCCTATTTTTCTTCATGTTGCTTTCTTTTCTTTTGGTTAGTCTAATTTTTTCGTTTATAGTATCTGTTTCCATATCTTCCTTATCATCTTCAATTTCTTTTATAGTGACGGTTTATCTTTTAATGTTTTTCTATTTTTTCCGTTGCTGTCGTTTTTGAGTTACGCAAATTTGGCATTTTTGTTGGCCAAATTAATATTGACTTGTGGGAATACTTTTTCAATTACTTGGTATTTGCACTGTTTATTCATTTATTTTTCTACTCTATGAGAGAGTGTGGGAGCTCAAGAACAGCCGTCCAAATTAGCTTCTCAGAGCTACAATGTGTCACCCAGAATTAAATTTCTAAACTGATTTTAACATATATTTTTCTTATGTATGGAACCCTGATTAGTTTATTATCGATCTTTATACATTTATCGTAATTTGTCGGTTTATTTTTTGTTCCAGTACTCAGAGTTGTAATTAATAATTGGAGTCGTATATAGGCAATTCTTTACCAGACTTGTATTTATTTTACTGCTTTCTATAATTTCTCTAGATGTTGTCGCTGCAGTTCTTCACTAGTACTTTTCAACAAATTATTTACACTCTTAGTAAAAAAATCATAATTTAAATTAGAATCGATTTCCAGCACTAAGTTTTAGTTTAATAATTAATATTTATAATAGGTACATTTAACCAGTTAGACCTAGAATAAGATTTATATTATATTATATGCAAAAGAAATTTAATCAGGTTAAGTATAAACGCATAAGCAAAGTTTTGTTAAATCAATTTGATATAAATATGCTCGTGTTGCAATCAGAGGCAATGGGAGAAATTTTGTTACTCCACCTATAATTGTAATATAATTTCACATTGCGATTGAATTACGTAATTTTAAGGAAATGACATAATTTTGGCAAAATAATATATATTGTTTGATTCTCTGCAGATTTATAAATAATACAGTCCACTAATTGTATATATAAAATTATTATTATTGTTACATTGTTATTAACGTTTTTCTGGAAAAAAAACATTTAATACCTCTACGAAAATGATGCGTTTTAATGAAGAAAACCACAAATTTTTCAACAGCCCGAATAAGTAATTTTTTAAATCTGTGAACTTGAATGTTATTAATCTATTATTATTTTATCAGTGACGTATGGTGTTTAATATAATTTAAAAAAGCCACAGGCCTTATAAAACTATGGCTTGATTAAAAACTCTCTTCTCTATTCAGCCTTTCCTTTCAATTACAAGTTTTTTAATATCCTCTTCATAATCCATTTTGCCTCGATCTACCCCTTCCTTAGTATCTGATTCTCTGTTATTTAAAGCTTCATTTACAATTTCCTCATTGGACTTCCTTGTCATATGTTCCATGTTTTTCTATGCGCTATAATTACCTTAGTTACCTGTGTATAATATTCCGCTGAAAATTCTTCTGAAAATTTTTCTTTCCCAAATGTGTAGGGAATTTTAATTCTTGTTAGTTAAGGACCCAATTCATATGTGGATACTATAATGGGTCTAATTAGTGTTTTATAAACAATTTCGATCTTCTTGTCAGGTTTGTTGATCTTAAGATCCCATTTATTCTTTCTGACCACATTGCTCCTTGTTTTATTTTTGTTTTTATTTTTTCTTTATTTCCTCTGATTCACTGAATATTGAACCCAGATAATTAAATTGCGCACTTTTTTATCTATAGATTTTAGCCACCTTCAGTTCATTCAATTACTATTTCGTCTTTTTTACCTCTTGCTTGGTGACTCTATTAGTATGAAGTCAGTTTTATTGCTATTAATTTTTAGTCCTAGTGACTCCGCCTTTTTTTGTAATTCCTTAATGGTATCTATGAGTTCTTTTTCTGTTAGTGCCAGAATCATCACATCGTCAGCGTAAGTTTTTCTTACAAATTATGTTATTGCTTTAAACTCTTATTTACCTCAAAATATGTACATGGAATTTCCACCCTGATTTTATATCTCGTATCTTTTAAGATTATCATCACTGGATTAAAATCTTAACTGGTATACCATTTTTTTTCAAAATCTTATACATTTGGTCTCTCTAATTGTATCAAATGCTTTAGGATAATCTATAAAAACTGCATTTAAACTCTCTTGTTGCTTTTTGGCTCTTTCCTGAATTAATGGGAGTATATGTACGTGGTCCACAATGGACTCCCCTTACGAAAATCTACTCCCCCTATTATCTTTTCTTTTTTCATACTTGCTACTATTTTATATACTACGTCAAGCAGGGCAACTTATTTATAATTGTCATATTTCTGTGGGTTTCCTTGTTTTAAAAGTGGATGTATAATAACCTTATGCAACTATTCTCACATTTCTTCTTTCCGCTAAAGGATTCGTACCAGTTCTAATATTTTTTGTTGCACAGTAATTTTGTTTCCTTCCGGACATTTATTTTTTTCAATATTTTTTTTTAATTTCGTTTTTCTTTGGTTGCTGTATATCCGGTTCTGTTTCATTTTAAATAGTTCTTCCGTTAATTTTTCATTTAGTCTGCATTTCCTATTAAATTTCCCTGTTCATCATCCCTATATATATACTTTTGTTGTCTCTTCATTACATGATACTAATTTCTTTGCAAAATGTTGTTTCTTGTCTGAAATTGCGCTTCTAGAAAATCCCTTTTCTTCTATTTACATATTTTCCTTAATTTTCTTCTTGCCTCTGCATATTTTATCTTACTATTATTTTTCAGGCTTTTCATTATTTTCAATTTTCGTTCTCTGCTTAGCTCTAGCAATTTCTGACTTTATTCTTCAAATCACCCTTTTGTTCTATTTTTTCCAGACGTTGTCTCTATAAGTTTAGCTCCGCTTAATATTACGTCTCCTATATTAACCACATTTCTTTTACATTTTCCTTAATTTTGTATGTCCCAATTTGGAATAAAAATTGACTTGTTCGTGCCTTTTTTCCATAAAAAAATTGTGTTCAAGATATTTGATATATTTCGTTTTCGGAGCCGTTACCTGTATAAGGAGAATTTATAAACAAAATAAAAATGACGCGAAATGACGGGATATAGAAAAAAATAAAACAATAATTAGTAAAAACCTGAAATAATGAGTAATTATGCTAAACAGTTTTTATCCTACCAAATTGCTTGGTATTATGACTGTTTAGTATAATATACAGGGTGCCGCTCATGCTCTAGCATCCTCTGCTAAATAAACAAAAAAAAATTGCACTAATTTAACAGATTTGAAAAAGTTTTAGATTTCTTGAATTAATTTGAAGAAAGTTGAAAAACAAGATTATGTTAAAAGAGTACCAAAATAAGATTTGATGAAAAGTGATCAAGATAATTTAAAAGCATGGCGTATAAACTGCTTTCACGAAATACTATCCGTGAAGAATATCAGAAACTTAAAGGATACCACAAATTAGAAGTAGGTGAAGAATTTGCGCACCTGATATTCTTGACAGATAGTATGTTTGTGAAATTTTTTTGTTTATACCCTTTTTTGTTTTCTTTGTCTTTATTTGAATAATTATCATTTAAGATATTTGTAAAGAAAAAGGTTAAAATCATTTAAATTGATTTGA